>CATIWR010185703.1:0-29133 GCA_949677035.1 Omphalea diandra
TTCAAGTATCCCAATTACAATAGTGCAAGTGTCATTGTCGTGTGTTCTCCAAATTCACATGCCTAATGCTTATTTATCAAATGCATATATTTAAATATTACGTAATTTAAAATGTATATGATTTGAGTTGAGGATGTTACATGTGGGCTGCATGATTAGGTTAACTTTTAACTCGAACTTAGAGTCTTACTATTTCTAGCAAGTTGATTGACCTTTCTCTTCTACGAAGGTTTGGATGGAGCTATGATGGTTGCAAGATAAATGTTATCAGTATGATGCATCAACAGGTAATTGATGCATGTATTCATGTTATGCATAAATCATTTTGCACAAGATCCTTCCAACCTTATTTTTCCCCCCACACAAGGTCTAGTGGCCTTTTTCTAGGTTGGGTCTTATTCTTATACCATCATAAGGCAAAGAATGTGCATGGTTGCCTCAGATCAAGAAAAGTTTAAAATCTCGAAAGAACATATACACAAAGGCACTAAAATGAAGAACTTTTTACATTACTCGAAGAAATATGTATAAGCAAGGAAAATGATCCCTTTAAGAAGAGGGATGTACACGAAAGTTATTTGCATGGTAGAGAAGGGGAATAAATAAGTATTTACATATGGCGGATAATTACATCAAGAGGGGTAGAGTAACATTTATGTTTACATTAGGGATACCTCTACATGTTTTGTGAGGACTTCCACTCTTCCCTAAAGAAGAAATACAAATAAAAGTGATGACCTATTCCAAGGTACTATTGGCTCTTACATGTGTTTGATGGTTAAGAAGGTTGTTGTAGTTGATGACTCCAATAAGCTTAGGGGTGATTATCGTGATCCACCATTTGATATACTCAAAGGTACTAGGCTCAGAAGTGATGAATCCTCTTCACAATCTTTTAAGCCCAAATGGAGCTGAAGTCTCAAGTTTGGAGAAACATCAATTTATCTAAGGGCAACCTCGTGCAAGTGGTGAAGTATGAAGGCTACATAAATGCAATGATCTTAATCAATAACAAGTTTAAATATTAAAAGTAAATTAAAGATTGAATGTGAAGTCAATTTTGAATAGTGGAGTCGCCATAGGGAGCACCTCGAGTTTGTTTTGCTCGAACTAGTGGAAGCTTGCTTGCAACTCCATCTTTTTATCGATGAACGAGGGATCAAGATGACGGGGGTCTTTACATTGGTAATGAGCCCAAAATATGACATGAGTTTGGATTAATAAGATCCCTTAGGCCTTCCACGAGTTCAAAGACTTAAACATAAATAGGTGGTCATTAAGGGACCAAAAATGGGACAATATGTTGGTACCATCCCTAAGAAATATGGAGTCACCACACGACTTTAGTCATGATAAGAATCTAGAGAAGATAAAATGTGCTCCTAATCTAAGTTAATTAGATGACCCATTTCGTTTTCACTCTATTAGAGATTAGATTTGAAAATTGGGTACGGCTTAGGAAAGAGGTTAAACACCCCTAAACTGCCTGAATATTTAGATCTAACTTTCGAGCATCTTTGGTTCACTTTTAATATTTTAATCAAGTTATTTATTAGTCCAATTAATGGCCTTAAACATACATCTAATCACAATTCACTTGGACAAGTCAAGTCATCCATTCAAAGGGGTAGGGGGTCATGCATTATGGCAAAAAGGAATCATACACTTCATCATCCTTTCATAACATTCCAAAGGGGGAAGTGGCATAGGGACTTAACATGCATTATCATCCATTCATAACATTCTAAAGAGGGAAGTGGGATCATGTAACATGGCATAAGGGTTCAACATGCATTATCATCCATCAATTGAAGTATAATCATTCATAATCATGTAAGATGATAATTAAGACCAAACTCATGGTCTAACTTAAGTAAGAACACCTACACCTAAAGAAAGAGAGTAGGTTCGTGACTAATAAGATACGGAAAAGAAACTAAAAGAAAAAACAAATAAAGTCTATAATAATCATCTTATCACATCTCTAAAGTTAAGGTACCTAAGCATGTATCTAAGTCCATAATATCACATCCTCATATCACATGGACAACATTAAACAATCAAACATAAGTATATGCATCATGAAGAGCAAAAGAGCCATAACCTTGCAATGCAAGGCATAATGGAGGATCTTCAATGGCCTAAAGCTAAATCATCATGAAAGGATCCTATGATTGATGAATCCTCAACTTATATAGCTCACAAAGTGCTAGGCATCCATATGCATGGCTAACAATGATGGGGGTAAGTATGCAACTCAAAGAAAAGGAAGAAGTGCAAGGCCAAGGCACTAGCTATGTATTCTAAGCATAAACATAATCATAAAAGGGATTCTTGAGGTCATTGGAACCTTAAGTTCCTTACTTGGTCATTGTCCTAAATGATCAAAATAGAATAAAAACCATAAGCAAACAAAAAGTAAAATAATATGGAGCATTACAAATAAAAAGAAGATTGCAAAACCACTTTAAAACCACATCAAGGTCCCATTTTGAGATGAATAAGAGTCCTAAGATGTTATTCCTCATTCCATTTTATTATTAGAATGTTGGAACACCTAATAAATGTTTTGCAGCAAGAGGAACTAAAGGAAGAAGAAAATAAATTTTGTAAAAATTGTCTACCAAGCAAACTAAGCTATACAACCCACATGAGGTGGGTTGTATAACCTACAATCAAGGCTGTACAACCTTTGTTTTCTAGGTTTTAAAAATATAAGAAAAAAAATAAAAAGGAATAAGAAGAGGGGGATAAATGGTCATAAATGCCTTTTTTTTTTAATGATTTATTGCCTTTAGAGGCACACCATGATATCCTCTAAAATGCTTAAAAAATGCATAATAATTAAGAGACAAGGCCTAGTTGTACCTTGGAATGAGTTGGGATGAGTTAAGGTTTAGAATTTTGTGTTAAAGGATGTTTGAGAGAGATTTTTGGTAGAATAACTTTCAGGTTTTCCAAGCCTTCTCTCTTTTTTCAAATGGAAAGAGTATTTATAGGTGATGGATAAGTACACTAGACCTTGAAATGGTTATGGTCGGACTATGGACATATCCAATCATAGAGATGGAGATGAATCCTCTGGAATTAGGGTTTGCATGCAGGCTCTACGACTAAGAATGGGATGTACATCCATCTATTAAGACTGTGTAGCCCTAAGGTTTAAGGGGGGACCAATTTTAAAATTTTCTAGTGGCTAAGGTTTAAGAAGGGGTTGTACAACCCTATGTGTAGGTTGTACAACCCTATGTATAGCCCTGGTGGGCTAGGCTAGCAGCCTAAGCTATTGGTCTTAGGCTTAGTGTTGGGCTTTTGGTCTTAGGCTTAGTTTTAAGCTTCTTCAAGGTTTTTTAAGGCCTTTATTCTTTCTTGTGGCAATTCCCTTTTGCATTTTAGGGATGTATTCAGTGATTTTTATCATTGAGCTATACATCTAGAGGTTTAAAATATGATGTTTATAACAATCCTATGTTGGAATTTCCAGGGGCTTAGGTGAGTCTTGATAGTTCGTCACCTTAGGATCTTAGTGCAAGCTCATAGCTCAAAGACAGTTTTTTTTTTAGGGAGACAAAAAAACAACTTCTTTACTTAGAGAAATTGAAAATACAGATGGGATTTAGTAATGCAGCTTACACAAACCTAGTTGGCTCGTCTAGGGATGGTTGGCAATTATCAGTGTTTGATCAATCAAAATAGTAGTTTTTTGTTGCATGTAGTTTAGGGAGCTAAATACATTGGACAATTACATTTATCTATAGGGATCTGTAAAGGGATGGTAGGATAGAGGTATTAAATTAGGCAAAATTATTGAAGCCCAAAGGAGATGATAATTAATTTTGAGGGATTTTAATATAATTGATATTGAGGAGTATAAATTTGGTGGACTCCCCTTTTTCAGTCTCTGATGAATAGTTTTAGAGGGTGGGTTAAAGGTTATGGTTTAGTAGAAATCTAAGCTCATTAGTTTATTTGGACTAATAAAAAAGAAGACTCGAGATTTACATTACAAAGGTTAGATAAAGGTTATTCTAATGGTTACTGGAGGCTACTTTTTTTTAAGGTGGTTTTAATACATTAGCATATGGTTAGTTTTGATCATAGGCCTCTTATACTCATTTAAGGCCATAAAGGGGGAGAACTCATTCTAGATTCAGGTTTGAGGTGAAATGGCTTCATGAGAAATCTTGTTGTTTAGTGGTGAGAAATGCTTAGAAGTTCAGTGTTACAGGCTCTCATTAGTATGTTTTATAATAGAAATTAATGGAGTGTAGTATAATGGTTAGGATGAGTTTCTATGATTCTTTTGTTCATCTTGTTATGCAATGTGTTTCCATAGTGTTTATCTTTATTATTATCAATAGAGTTCACTCCAAGCCTTTCCTTCTTAAGAGAGGTCTCAAGCAGGGAGATCCCTTTCCCCTTACTTGTTCCCTTTTATTACTAATATATATTTTTAGTACCTTCAAAAGGAATTCTTAAGATTAAGTATACATGAGGTTATGTTATGTAGAAGAGGACCTGCCATTTCCTATTTTTTGTTTACAAATAATACTGTTTTATTTCTTAAAGGGTGGAGGACATTATCACTATAAAAAAGGTTCTTACTGAGTCCAACTTGCTTTTGGCCAATTGTCTAATTTTGATAAATCTAGATTGTTTATGGCAATGTTGTTTCTTAAGTTACTAGGAGGAGAATTCAAGAAGTGTTACAAATCTAGCAAATGGAGGAAAGATCCAAATATCTAGGCATCCTAATAGCATATGGGAGAAGTATAAAACAAACTTTTTAGTTCCTTAAGGACAAAATGATTGGTAAAGTAGATAGTTAGAAGAGGAAGTTTCTGTCTTCTGATGGTCGGGATATAATAATAAGGTCTATTCTAATAGCCATCCCTTCATTTATTATAACTTGTTTTCTTCTTCCTAAAACATTGTAGTAGGATTTGGATGCTTTATTATTGAGGTTTTGGAAATGTCAAAGCTTTCATGCTAAGAAAGTCTCTCTCGATAGTTATTTTGTCGTTTCTAAACCTAAGTTATTAGGAGGTTTGGAATTAAGGGCTTTTATCCTTATAATTGGACTCTCTTAGCTAAATCTGCTTGTAAATTGCTTATTGAGCCTACCTCCTTATAGGTTAAATTGATTAAGGCCATCTATTTTCCCTCCACTGATTTTTGGAATGCCTAGTTAGGATTTAGGCTTTTAAGGGATTGTAGAAGTTTGTTAAAAACTATGAAGATAATTCAAATGGGTATTAGGAGGCAAATTAATAATGATCGAAATAATTTTTGTATGGGACAACCCTGGGGTTATTGAGCTTCCTAATTTTAAGCTTCTTTCTACTAGCCCATCTTCCTATAAAAGTCTAAAGGTCTGTTATCTTATTAAAGATGGGGCTTAGGATTGTTCTAGGATAAATCATGTTTTAACAGCATTGGAAATCAATTCGATTATGTTAACTCTCATTGGAAATCCTTCTAGGAGAGATTAATGGGTTTGGCATTAGGATAAGCATGGTTCTTTTAATACTAAATCAACATATATCTTAGCTTGCAAAATGATGTATGATAAGGATGCCCTTACTCCTTGTAACTCTTCTTTGAGTTTTGATTTCTAAAGGGTATTATGGGAGCCAAATATGCCTTTTAAGGTTAAAATTTTTCTTTGGAGAGATAATAGGAATAAATTGCTAGTCTAGCTAACAAAGGATTTGAGATTAATAATGTTTGTCCTTTTTGTGCTTAGGAACTTGAATCTATTGAGTATATTTTTCTTACTTGTCCTTTGGTTAAAAGAGTCCAGTTCTCCTTTTTACTCACTTATTCCTTAGAATTGAATACGTTTTGGACTTTGTTGGTTGGTAGGATAAAATGGTAAGGACCTGGAAGGGAAAGGAAGGTCAGAAAATCTTTGGGTTTTTGCTTTGGATGCTGTGGAAGGCAAAGACTAATGCCATCTTTGCTCATAAATAGTTTCATCCATATAATATTGCTGAATGTGGAGATTACCTTACTGATGAATTCATATATGTCATGCATGAGCCCTCTACACCTTTTGAAGCTGATATTACCTCTATAAATGTCTCCCAATTCCTTCTAGGTGTCCAATCAAGGTTTTTTTTTTTTTTTGTATATTTGTATATTCAACGTTTTGTGTTGACAAGTTACAGTAACTATTGTTGTATTGGCAATCAACCACAATAAATAAATTGTTAATGGTATCACTTGTTTTACCCCTTTGTGCTCCGAAAATCATGCTGATGCTGTTGGTTTAACTTTGGGACTGAAGCTAGCTGTAGATATTAATCTCTTTGATTTTTGTCTTTACTGTAGTAATTTATATTTAGTGAACATTTTGAATCAGCCGTATAATCTTGTTTGGCGAGACGTTTGGGGATAATTTTATCAAGCAAAGAAGAGACTATCTCATCTTGATAATGCCTGGATTAGGTTCTTGGCTTGCTAGAGCTCTCATAAGGGGTAGTTTCTCATTTGCTTGGGTGGTAATCCCTAAATATCACACTTAATTTGTTGTACTCCTTTGATTTGCCTTAATGTCATTTTCACTTTTGGTCAAAATAAATTTATTTATTAAATAACTTTAAAATATTCAAATGAAATTAGTGTTTTTTTTAAATAAACAAGTGAAATTTAAGCAAACTGATAGTGGATACGAACTCTATACATCTATGAGGGTAGAAGTGAGCATGGTTCAACCTAATTTGGGGTTTTAGAAATCTCATAACCGAATTGAAAATTCAAAAATTTTAAAAATAGAGAACTAGTACCGTCTTGATTTTTTGGTCTTGTTGAATTTGATTCCTTATAAATTTAGATGATTTAATTTGATTTTTTCATTCTTTCAGAATGATTAGATTTCATTTAATACTGTTCGAGCGTTCGGTTATTTCAATTTATTTAAATTAAACTTTATATTTTAATCTTTATAAATCAAAATCATTCAAGGATAACTAATAATTTGTTATAATTGATATTAAATAAATTATCTAATTATTAGTAATATATACTAATTGAACAAATTAACTAATATATATATATATATTTTATATTAATTTTTTTTGGTTTAAAATGATTATAATATGATACAGTTAGATTTTGACTTTGAATAATATAAAATCTTTATACTTTTTGACTTTGAATAATATAAAATCTTTATACTGACACATATGATATAATTTGAAGATTTTATTATTTGTTTTAGAAATATTTTGTTTTAATTTCGTTAAATTCAGTTATGCAATTTAATTTGGGAATATGTGTCTCGTGCCTACTCCATGTGAGGGGACAAATAATCATTGGAAAAAAAAAAAAAAGAAAGGAACTTGTGGGGTGGGGTGGCGGGGTCTTGGGAACAGGAAATCCTAAGACTGCAGGCTCCCGAGAAGCTTCGAATATTTAATTTCGTGCTTCTGTTTTTGGGATTTCCCATTTCCTCAATATTATTATTATTATTATTATTATTATTATTTAAAAAGAAAAAGTCTACTCTTCCGATTGTCCATGATTCTAAATTATCAAGTTAACTTATTCCACCCCTCATTCCTTTCTTCACCCCATTAAAATGAGACTCCTTTTTCTTCCTCTTTTCTTCTTTGTATTGCTCTCAATTTACGGCTTCTCGACCTCATACACCGTCGCGTTGAACTTGGAAAGCACACTGATTGTGCCGTCAACTCCTCAATCGGTTGATTTCAGTGCCCCTGCTCGAGCTGGAGCCCGCTCTCTCAAATCATTCTCGTCAGTTGGTTCTTTCATTTTTTGTTTAAATTTCTTGCTTGTCTTTTTTGTTTTTTGGGATCTTGTATACCTGCTATTGAATTCTATTCATTTTTGTAATTTTTTTATCAAGTTGTATTCTTTTGTGGGTTTTATAATGTGGGTACCTGGTAGAATTCTCAAACATCCACCTTGTTTATTTTTCTTTTTCTTAATAAGATTTTATGCATGATTTTTATGGGTTGTTAGCATATTGCCAATTTTGATAATTCACTTTAGGTGACTTCCTTGTATATTGTGTTTATTCTGGAACCATGGTCCTAACTGATTTCTGTTACATTTTGAGCGGTTATTTTATTGTTGGAAACTGGCTTTGGAAACCCATTTGAGGAGTCCTTTTGGAAGTCCGCTATATGTTGGTGAAAGGTCAAAGCATACTGATGATCTTCTTTATGAGAACTTAGAAATGGTGTTTTCATATGCTTCAAATGATGAAAATATGAATTAGAAATCGATACCAAATGTAACCATTACCATGGAAAAAAGATAAAGGAAATGTTGGTTATCCTATATTGGAAAAAGACCAAGATGCAAAAGGGCATAAATAAGGATGCTTATTTTTTATAGCGATAAGAAAGTAACATGAGAGGCTCCCTCTTGTGCTAACAGGGGATGTAAATTACAGACTCCAACCAAAGGACCAAAAGTATTTTAATTGTGCTGATTTAAACAGTCAGAATTAACAGCGGTTTAATGCCAGACCATTAACTCTTTATCCCCAACTCTACTATAAAAATGGACCTTCCCTTCTGTTCAAAATACACAATTCTGCTCTTCTTATATTGCTTTTCCTTTCCTTCTCTGATAGAGTAACACTAGTTCATCAGAAACAGCAATTGTGATGTTCAACTTCTTTTTGTTCCATTGTATCTAGGGAGATGGACACCATTCGATTCTCAAGCTGTCAGTGAGGAACAAATTCATTTTAAGGAGATCGTGTGATACACGAGCCTTGCATCATTGATTCATTTTCCTTTATATTTTTGTGCTTTATCTGTTTATATTCCAGTTTCTGTTTACTTATATTTTCTTGCCTAACATTTTTAACATGATAGTGTGTTAGTATTAACCTTGCCTTATTGTTATTCTATTGATGACATATGACGAATCGACTCCATGAGAAATTTGAAGGTATTCTATTGATTACTCGAGACATAATTCAAGCATGAGTTGCCTATATTTATTGCCACTTTTGGTTAACTTTTTTGCATTAATTTACCTTAAATTTTATTGTGTTGAGATCTGTATCTGCTAGCTATGGTGACTGTCCAGTTCTACCATTCAAATTTGCCTTGTTATCTCTTTACAGACATTTTGAAGATTCTACAGAACTGGTTGCTCTCATAAATGGAAAAATTTATTTTCAAGATACAGCTTCTGGGAAAGTGTTCTGGTCATTTTCATCTGGAGCCACAATATATTCGTCATATCAAGCTCCATCTGGTCGGGATAATGATAAAGAAGGTGCCACTGGACCAAGCAATGGATTCTTTGTAGATTATGGAGATGACTGGCAGCTGTATGTGCATGGAAAACACTCGAGTGGAATGGTATGTTGTAAAGCTTATTCACTTATGGAACACATTTCTTTGGATTGGCCGATGATTTTTTCCCTTAAGGATTTATGCTGCCATTTTTCTATTGCTTTTCAACTTGACCCTTTTTCCAATGACTGCTTGCGTACATTTTAACTATTCATTAGCTCTTGTGTTAACAGAAACTTTCAATGAATATTGAAGACTTCATCAAAATTACACCACACATATCAGAAGATGGAGTAGTTATACTTGGATCCAAGACAACGACAGTATTTGTGGTTGAGGCTAAGACTGGAAGACTTGTCCACACTTACAAATCGCTTCATTCTCCATCCACGCCACAAGGAGATGAAGAAGGGAATGCTATCTACAATGACAGGAAAAATAATAAGGATCTGCTATTGTCTGGCGCTGAAACTGCTGCTCAAGTCATATACATCACCAGGACGGATTATGCACTGCAAACTTTTGGTCCAAATTCCGACAAAATTTCTTGGAATATGAAGGTAGCTATGATTGAGGCTGCTTTTCTCTGTAAAGATGTTGAGAGGCCAACACCCACGTTGAACTCTGGTTATAATCTTGGTTCTGAACTTGGAAATGATTTTGATACGTCTTTGTCCTGTCAATCTAGAAGAATGTTGGTTAGAAGGCAGGGTAAGCCTCAGTCTTCTTCTGGAGCTGCTTATGGTGATGATAAGCTTCCATTGTCTGCTCCAGATCTAATGCTTTCTCCACTTCTCGAGGTTGAAAAATCAGTAGAGGACTATCATGAAAGAAGAATGCTTTCAGGGTCTCTTTCAAATCCTATGCTTCCTGTGGATCCCAAAGTTGATACACTGACAAAGTTTCATCCGGATGATGATGCTGGAGAAATGCTAGCTTTGCCTTATGATTATGGGTCAGTTAATGTGCATGATCCAAGATCGCCTTATGAAGATATATTGCACATGCTTGTGAAGTGGACAACTGCAGTGCCATTCTTTTTAATTATTGTCATCATTATGTTGGGCTTTATCCTCTATCCAGGCTATCTAGTGGGTAGAGAAAAGTTTGCTTCAGAGGGGCTGTCCAGTGGCAGTAGTTTAAATTTAAAGGCTTCACGTACCAAAAGGAAGAAAAGCAGGAAATCAGGAATGAGAATTGCCAGTGATGAGACAAAGGATGCAGATGTAATGTCTGAAAAGGGGGATGGATCTGCAGTGAATGAAGGTGATGAAGAGATGTTGTTAGACCTTAATAAACTTGTTGATGGTAGTGTTGATGGACGGAGAATTGGTAAGTTATTTGTATCGAATGCAGAAATTGCTAAGGGAAGTGATGGGACAATTGTCCTTGAAGGGATATATGAAGGTCGACCTGTTGCTGTGAAACGTCTTGTCCTAGCTCATCATGATATGGCTTTCAAAGAAATTCAGAATCTTATTGCATCAGACAGACATCCAAATATTGTTCGATGGTATGGGATGGAGTATGATAAAGATTTTGTCTACCTCTCCTTGGAGCGTTGTACATGCAGCTTAGATGATTTGATTCAGATATACTCAAATTCCTCTTTAAACCAATTTCTTAGCGAGGATCAAGCTACTAGAGCTGCAATTGAGTATAAACTTCGGTTAAATAAGGTAAAGGGTCTAAGGCAGGACCTTGATTTATGGAAAGCAAATGGTCATCCATCAACTCTTCTATTAGCATTGATGAGGTGAGTAAACGATTTTCTTCATGCACTAGAACTTTATGCCCCAAAAATATTTTTAGGTAATAATTTTCAGTTTTTGCATCAAAATTAGGTAATATTGACACTACAAGCATTAGTTTATTTTTGTTGTTTCTTATGGATTGCCTAATTTTCATTTAAATTTAATATTTTATTTTGCTTTTCTAACAAGTTATTAATCTTTCTAGCAATGGAAAGTATATGGTAGAACAAATCTCTTACCATGTTTGAGTCTCTACCTGGCTGAATCATACGGATTATTGCTTAGAGTTGGAGAAATTCGCAAAACTGGATGTCAAAGAAATACACACAAATTAAACATGATTCGGCATAAGTCTACTCCACAAAATACCTTCACAATTGATCAACAAAAATGAGCGCATTTGGTAATGCAGCTGCTCTATTCTTTTTTTTTTTTTTTTAAATAAGTACCAGAAAACACTTTTAAAAAACAAATGTTCTTCTGATTCTTTTTCATCTTTTTCAAGAAACCTTTCAGAAATAAAAAATAGAAAACCGAAAATCACAAATTCTGGTTTTCAAAATATTATTTTTTATTTTTCGAAAACAGAAAACAGAAAGTGCTATCGCTAATTTAAATCCTCACAATCACAAATCCTTAACCCAGTTACACCACTCAATTGCCAAATCTACTTGCAGCAATCAAAGTTTGCACCACTACAAAACTCTTCTCAATTTACCAGTTACCTTGTGCATACACAGCATCATTACACCAAATTGTGGCGTGCCCATTCAAAGAGACAAGTTCTCCTATTGTCAACACACATGCTACAAATCCAAATGGGATTTGGATTTAACTCCTAATTATTCCTAACTTTACTAGGTTTAGCGATATTTAATCCAATCTTCTTTGAATTTTCATTTGTCTTTAGCTTCATTGTTCCTTTTGGATTTGGATTAAACACTTAGGAAATGTTATTATGATGAGGGCCACTTGGCCTACTTTCATGCTAATGGGATGATTATCGTATCCTTGAAGACATTCTTGTCTACCTTGTATTATTATGGCCCACGGTGGTTTAAGTATTCAGAATTAACTTTAATTTCAATGACTTAATTGATGAAATATCTATAGAATATGTGAACCTCATTGCTTTTACTTATCATTCTAAAACTTGTCTTCTTTGTCCAAATAAGTGGATGCAAGGTGCCTGTGCCAGTTTTTCAAGTTGAATTAATTAAAGAAAACCACCTTGCAGTATTTCTTGCTAGCATGTAGCCACCTGTGTGGTTTGTGCAAGGTGGTTTGCCTCGTGAATTTTTTTTTCTGTTGTGTTTTCTGTCAATGCTGTTTCGTTAAGAATAGCTTAATATATATTACGAAATAGTTTAAAATTTAAGAAAAATTTATATCACAAAGGGTTTTCCTTTTATCTTTGCAAAATCACAAAAGATATGCAATTTTTAGGGTAAAATTACTGGTTGTAACAATTTTAATATAAAAAATAACGGAGAATTATAATATTATAAATTTGAAAACTAAGATGTAATTTATAAACAGACCTAAGCACTGAGAAGTGAAGCATAATTTACTCTTTCAAGTTTGATGGATCTAGCTAGTGTTTGGAGCGACTCAAGCATATTCCTGATCTTTTTCATATTTAATCTGTAATGCAGGGATGTGGTTTCTGGGCTTGTGCATTTGCATGAATTGGGTATAATTCACCGAGATTTGAAGCCTCAAAATGTATTAATACTTAAGGAAAGATCCTTATGTGCAAAACTTTCTGATATGGGAATCAGCAAGCGCCTTCTTGGAGATACGTCTTCATTGGGTTATCATGCTACTGGTAAGTGATGTTAACTATTCAATTTGTTAATTTTTCTTAACTGATTAGTTTATTAATGTCCTTAATTTCTAGTTTCTGTTTCTTATGCCTTTGTGGCCAGTGCACTTGTGGCTCTGAACATGTTGAGAGTTTTTACTGCTTACTCTCTAGGTTAAACAACCTTTTGGGTAAGTCCAATTTTTTAAGTTTGTCAGGTCATGATACAAAAGAGATGATATGATGGTGTATGTGCCAACTTCTTTTGCTTTCCATATAGTTAGCAAAACTGAACTGGTCACTGGTGGTTTTACTCTGACATTTTGCGAATTAATTTGCAGGTTGTGGCAGTTCTGGTTGGCAAGCACCGGAGCAGCTTCTTCAGGGACGCCAAACACGTGCAGTTGATTTGTTTAGTTTAGGCTGTGTACTCTTTTTTTGCATAACTGGTGGTAGACATCCTTTTGGTGATCGTCTTGAACGTGATACCAATATTGTCAAAAACAAGAAGGACATTTTTTTAGTGAAATATATTCCAGAAGCTGAGGATCTTATTTCCCGTTTATTAAATCCTGACCCTGAATTGAGGTAAAATAATTACTTTATTTTCTAATTTTGCCTATGGAGATATTTGTAGCATATGGTGGACAATTTAGCTGGCCAGCTACAAAAGAACTCATTTTAAAACATTAACGTGAAAAGTAGATCCTCTATAGTTGTTCAGAAATACTGTGTATTTGGTAAATATCTTTTTATATGTTGTTAGGCCAAAGGCATTGGAGGTGCTGCAACACCCAATGTTTTGGAGTTCTGAGATGAGATTGTCATTTCTTCGTGACACTAGTGACCGAGTAGAATTGGAAAACAAGGAGTCTGATTCTGATCTCTTGAAAGCATTGGAGAGTACTGGATCAAATGCACTTGGTGGAAAATGGGATGAAAAGATGGAACCTTTATTTATCAAAAACATTGGTCATTACAGGCATTACAATTTCAATAATGTTCGGGATTTGTTGCGAGTCTTGCGAAACAAGTTGAATCATTATAGAGAACTTCCCAAAGAAATTCAGGTTTATTTCTCAAACCTACAAACAAAGTGTAAGTTGCTTAGGCCAGTTTTCAAGGATTAAGTACATACAGTGATTATGTAAGCAAGCTAAACCGGATAAAATATTGAATGTAATGAAAAAATATGGGCCTGACCTCTTGGGACAGTTATGAATATAAGTTTGACCTGTAAAACTCACTCAGTTTCCAAATTTGTCTTATCTGACCATGCTCCTGTTTTATTCACCTTGCAAATAGTTTTACTATGATTGATATGACATAAAATCATTACAATTTCCATGTACAGTAGAATCACCAAATGCCTGGGTTGGTGAGAAGAGTTGAAGCTGTGAAGGTTAACTTATAAAAACATTGTGTTTATTCAACTTTACCAAAGCACCATAATCAATATATGTATTTCTTAAATAATATATATTCAGTTGCTTTGTTTCCCAATGATTATGCAAAGGGAAGGCAGAATTTAAAAAAAAAAAAAAATGTTGGCCATCTGTTTTTTTTTTTTATATTGGTTTTGAATATTTATCTACTCAGATTGTCACCGCTCTTCTATTGAACCACTTTGTCACTGCTGAGCATCACTAATAGGAGCCTTAACATGTTGGCTTTCCACTACTTGGATTGCTAAATTCTATATTCTAATTTGTAACGGGTCTTTTATAAAAGAAAATTTGGGGTGGGGGGCTAGGAAGTATGGGATGGTTTGTGGATCACCTTGATTTGATCTTACCCATCATAAGTGAACCATTTTTGAGCCCTAGATTCACCTCAGCACCGTGCTATCGTGTGCGACAATCCAATATGATTCATCTTGTCTTCCTCCTACCAATTTCAATTTTTAATCTTCCTTTTTTTAAGTGTCTTTTCTAGGCAACTACTTCAAACTTTAGTTTTGCTTTACTTGTGAGCTGTAGGGGATAATTCAATGGATGAATGCTTATGTGGTTCAGATTTCTTTTTGTTAGTAAATTATTTAAACTCGTATTCAACTGATGTAAAGTCTATTTTGGATGGATACTTCAGGAGCTTCTTGGACCAGTTCCAGAAGGCTACGATAGCTATTTTGCAAGTCGGTTCCCAAAGCTTTTGATTGAAGTCTACAAAGTTGTATGCAGATTCTGTAGGGAAGAAGATTGCTTTCGGAAGTATTTTAGTAGCATTGTTTAGAATGTTAGCTCCTTTTGGCATTCTGACTTGAGAGTGATGGATGCAATTGAGGCCGTGTATAATTTTATACTATTATTGTTTAGAATGTTAGCCTCTTTTGGCATCCTGACTTGAGAGTGATGGATGCAACTGAGGCCGTGTATAATTTTAAATACATATACTTCTCAGTTTATTAATCTAAAGTTATTATTCTCTCGAAGATGACCCTTGTAATTAATCAATAATGTGGGGAATGTGATGAACTTGAAGTTCTGACATGGAAGATCTGTATGGTATCACAATTGTTATCATAAATTGGCTTAAACTTAAATGAAGTTTCTTCTTATTATTATTTGCACAAAGGTAGGTCATATATTTTGATTGCACAAGTTCTCTAAAAGTATCTAATGGATTGTTGGACCTCAACTAAACTTTGTGCAGTTGTCAAGTAGTCATCTCTCCAGAGTAAAGGGTCCTCGAAATTTGTTGTCTCAGCAAGACGTAGAAAAACTGCATGAGAAAAAACAAATTCTACTGCATCTGGAGAACTTGTTTAAGCAAGAATACAGGAAATGATGAAGTTTGAGCAGGCAGGATATGGCGGAGATCGCCAGTTAGCTATGTGAGACTACAAAGACTTGGAATCTCAGGAAAAGTCATGTTAAACTTGGTAATATCTGTCCATAGCATATTGTTTGTGCCAGATGACTAGTTCCAGTGTGTTTGAGTATCCAGCAAAGCAAAATGAAAAGAGGCTGCCAGTTATCAAGTGTAGACACTGAGTATCATCAAAGAAACAATCAAGTTAGTCACCTACTGTTTACATCGAAGCAGCTATCAAATTTAGGTTGATGAGTACTTTTTCCTTTCAAGAACCTGCTTATTGTAGGTGAAAAGCAGTAGCAGCAGAAGAATAAGAAGTAAGAAAGCAGTAGCAATAAAGGAAAATGATCAGGATATGTAGCAGTTCCATGCAACTTAAAACCTATCCATTACTTGAAGGAGGAACAAATGTAATACATACAACAAATTTTTCTCTATGTTCTTTTTCCTTCTTTTGGCATACAAAACAACGGGTAAAACTTCCAAGGATGTTTTTTCCAGCATCTTGGAGAATATGACTTGGGTTAAAAATTGCAGCTATCTAGCAAGCAACACATTCATGTTACAAGAAGCAAAAAAGTGCTGCCAAATGTTATCCATTTTTAGTCAAATGTGTATTACCTCAAGGCCTCATTCAACTTTGCAAATGGGCCAACTAAAAAGAGCTTTTCTAATCTATATGTATATTATGCTTCATTATTGTTGTGATAATGAGACTCTGTCTTAGGCATTTTTGGCAAATATTTTGAGCTAATATCTGATGTACTTTTTGCTTGTAATGGAGAAGTTTCAATAGCAGATTTAGACATATTATGTTTGCTTTCAAGGTTCCATTAACTAAAATGCACCATGCTTGTTAGGTAAAGTTAGTAAGTTGAGTATGGTGTTCAAGTATGGTTTAATGTATTGGTTTAGCTTTTTTCTTGCTGTACAAATAGGCTTGTAAACCTCTGTTTTAATATATGAAACTAGCTCCAGCAAAAAGCACTTTTAGTTTTCATTCTCTTGCTCTATATTCCAATTGTGGTACTAGAGCTGCGCTTCTGAAGGGCTGTGTGGTTAGTTTTATGAGTGTTTTCATAGTTAAACACTAGAGAAAAGGATTAAACACTTGAGAGTTTGTGTGAGAGTTTTTAGCAGCTTCAAAATGTCTTCCTCTAGCAACAACATCACTCCAACAATTCTATTTTTTAATGAAGATTACTATCGCATCTGGTTAGTCAAAATGAATACTTCACACCTGGTTAGTCAAAATGAATACTTACTTGAAGCCTTAAGGATTATGGCATGTGGTGGAAACTAATGAAGAATCACCAGCTTTAAGAGAAAATCCCACCATGGCTCAAATTAAGACTCATGAGGAGGAGAAATTGAAGAAGGACAAAACTTTAACTTGTATTCGTACGGGTATAGCAGATCACATCTTCACCAGCATTATGGCTTTAGGGAGTCCTAAGGCTGCATGGGACAAATTCAAAGAGACTTTTGAAGGCCCAAGTAGAGTCAAGGCTGCGAGACTCCTTACACTCAAAAGGGAGTTTGCATTGATGAAAATGAAAGATTCAAAATTTATCAAAGCTTATTCTAGCAGGGTAATGGACCTGGTTAATCAAATCAGGTTGCATGGAGAGATTCTTCCTAATCAAAAGGTTGTGGAGAAAATCATGATCAATCTTCCAGAAAAATTTAAAGCTAAGATTTCAACCATTGAAGAGTCTTGTGATCTACAAAAACTTACTATTGCAGAATTGATGAGCAAGTTACAAGCTCAAGAACAAAGAGTTTCCATGAGATCTGATAAAAGTGTCGAAGGAGCATTTCAAATTTCTCACTCATGTAAAGCCTCTGCAACTAGCAAAAAAGGAAGAGCTGCATATCCTCCTTGTGGTGTATGTAAAAGAACCAATCACTCATAAAAGGATTGCAGATGGAAATGAAAGCCACAATGCAATTTCTGCAAACTTTTGGACCATAGATTTGTAGAAGAAAGCAAAATCAATAACAATAAAATCAACCCCCAATCAAGGAATCTTGTTGAAGAGCAACCTCAAGTTCAGCAAACTAATTTTATACATGATCAAGATGGGCACTTATTCATGGCAATTTAAGTTATATCTCAGAAAAAAGATCAAGTTTAGTTTGTAGATAGTGGGTACACAAGTCATCTATCCAAGGATGCAGCTTCATTCACTCATTTGGATAAAAATTTCAAAACTGATGTCAAGATAGTCAATAGAGAATGAATTCAGGTTGAAGGAAAGGGATTAGTTGCTATTCAGACAAAGCAAGGTATGAAGCCTATTTCAGATGTCTTATTCACACCATCTCTAGAACAAAATTTGCTTAGTGTACCTCAATTACTAAAGAAGGGTCATTATGTGTTGTTTAAGAATCATTCTTGCGCTATTTTGATCAAATGATTGTGACATAATTAAGGTTAAGATAATTAATAAGAGTTTTCCATTAAGCTTTGATCTTTCAAGTTTAAGTGTTGAAAATGAAAAGGATGATGAAGTTAATGAAAAGCCAGAAGATCAGATGAAATGAGGAGTTCCAGCATCAACAATTCCAGTAGATTCAGTCTCTACTCCAAAACTTCAAGTTTCAAGTGTCGTTGATAAGTTAGAATTGCAGAGTTCATTAAGCTCCAAAGAACATGAGACTAAAATAAGTCAGAAAAGGGGTCATTTTGTTCTTAATAATAGCATAGCCAAGAGAAGATTTGTTTTGAAGAAAGAATGGCAGCAAAACAGGGTAAGAAAAGTTCCAAAAGCAAAGAAAAAGAAGGGTTCAGCAGCTGAAATTCAATTTAAACAACCAGTTAGTAGAGGGTTGGATGATCAAGGAATGAAGCTTGGAGTTTCAAGACAAAGTCTCATGGAGGAGTGTTGTGATAATGAGACTTTGTCTTAGGCATTTTAGGTAAATATTTTGAGCTAATAGCTGATGTACTTTTTGCTTTTAATGATGAAGTTTCAGTAGCAGATTTAGACATATTATGTTTGCTTTCAAGGTTCAATTAACTGAAATGCACCATGCTTGCTAGGTAAAGTTAGTAAGTTGAGTATGGTGTTCAAGAATGTTTTAATGTACTGATTTAGCTTTTTTCTTGCTGTATAAATAGGCTTGTAAACCTTTATTTTAATATATGAAACCAGCTCCAGCAGCAAGCAGCTTTAGTTTTCATTCTCTTGCTCTATATTCCAAAAATTATCAGCATGAAAACCTCTATTTGAAGATAAATCAACATGTATTCTCTTGGAACTTGGACCATCCATGGATTTATCTTTAACTGATCTGTTGGATGTCTCTTCCAGGTGCCGCCTCTTAGACCGATGTTTCATTTCCTCTTCCTTTTCATCAACAAATGAAAGAAATGTCTGTAGACGCGCAGATGTTGAGCTTCGACCAGAAGATGCCGACTCCTCAGAGTAATGCCTCCTAAACTGCCACAACATCTTCCAAAAATATAAAATGAGAGCAAGCAAACAAGCTAATCCACTTATCATAAACAGACCCCAGAAGCTTCTGAGTTCAAGCCGATCCACTGCTAAATTTGCGTCTGTTGAACTGCAAGCACTTCTCGTAAGCCATTTGTTATGAATCCTTTGGAGATCCCCATTCTCTGATAGTGTCAGAATGGCAGTCGACATGTCAACTGCTAAAGGTGAGTCCCTTGGAAAGGCCTGATGATGAATGAAGAAAAAAATCATAAGCCTGCCACTTTTTGATGGCCCGAAATAACAACTAGATGAAAAGGTCAAGTAACTACTTACGAAACCCCATCCATTCTTGGTGAACTCTTGACCTACAATACCAAATTCACATCTGGTTGAGAGGAAGACCTCCATATATGCACGCTCATCAACCACAGCAGCAACACCACCTTTCTGGGGGCCATTTTTCAAGGCTTTAGCATAGTCTTCAGCGGTGATAAGTGGAACAAGTCTTGACTCATCAATGTTGAGTTCATCAATTAGATAATCACGTGTGAACGAACCCTTCTGATAGCCAATTGGATCGTTGCTTGACCATAAACTGTCAATGTGTTTAATTTGAGAAGAAAGATGCTGCACTGTAAGGATTGAGGTCAGGCTTGCAGTGTAGCTTGAGTTAATTATAAGCACCACAAATAGCCATATAATCAGGACAAAGCGGCCAAGGGTGCTGACGGTATTTTCTCCTGCAGAAATTATAAGCTACCATACAAGTTACTTTTGAACTATGTCTATCTGAAAAGAGCAGTATTGGATCTTACTTTGGGCAAAGAACCATGTTGAAAAGCTAAACCTGCAAAAAGAAAGTGTAATTTAAGTGATTTGGGAACTCAGAGCAAAACATGAAATGCTATACATATTTAGCTCAGGAAATAGAGACATTCAGACAATAACAAGCAGAACCATTGTCAAAAAATATCTAGAAAATATTTGATCATAGAAAAAAAAAAAGAAGCAGTTCATGTGCTTCAATAATATAAACTGAGTTGCTTCTAAGTCACTCACCACAGAATAGTAACGCATTGTCTTCTGGGAGGGCCTCTGAAATCATCATTCAACCTATGCTCCAAGATCCAAACAACTACCCCGACAATTAGGAAAAAGCTAGCAGTGACACCCCACATCCTGGCACTAAGTGGCCTCAAAAAGGCGAAAGCATCCGAATTCATCTTCTTAACTGGAGCTACAACGACCAGCCCAGATTCGATATATGGCTGTGTAAAGTCTACCATCCTTGTTCGGTTAGTTGTAATTGCAATATCCCCTACAGCTGCATCAAAGGCCTAAATAGAAGGTTGGAAAAAAATGAAATAAATCAATAATATACAAAAATGAAATAAATCAATAATAAACAAACCATTAAATTTTCCAAAACCTTAAAGCTTCTGTTCTGCAATACTTACGCCAACTGTGATCATGCGTACAAGTTCAGTTTCACTTGGATTTTCAATTCCTTCTCCAAATGGAATTAATTTGTAAGGAACAGCATATGGCAACAAGTTGGCGGCAGCAGTAAAAACATCAATGCAATAACCAGAGAACATTTCAGTGCCTGATACTTGGGACACAAATTCACGAAAACTAACACGATTTGGGACTCCAACCATCAAGTGTCTTCCATTGTTTGGAAACACCCACCCACGAGGCTTCTGTGTTGTTTGTCCTGGCCAAATGACAGGGTATAATTTCTGGCTTGAACTGGAACGATTGGGAGGCCTTGAGTAAAGTGCTTCAGGAGGCACAACCGATAAACCAGAATAATTAGACCAGTAACCAATCTTCCTACACCCTGTGCCAATCACATTAATGATTTCATATGCAGGATTAATGAGGTTCCCATCAGGATTGAACTTGACTGGACCTGTTACACCTGTCATATTAACTTGCAAAATGTTTTTGAGCAACAATTTTCCTCCATTAAAGATGCTCAGTGAGTCAAGATGCAAGGTTCTTTGCTGAAACTCAGTTAGCCTCGAGTCATTGGAAAAGGAAATACTTCCCCCCTGAACGAAAAATGCATCAATAGCACGAGCCAGCAGCCATACTGTGTCATAGGCATATAGACCATAAGTACTCAATCCAAGAGGGCCGTAATCTGTTACCCCTCTAGTCAAGTTGCTCCACCTAGAAACAAATTTCCTTTTGAGTTTTGTATCTGGAGTGTGCATACGCAATGTAATAACTCCCTGAATATTATCAACTATATCTGCAGGAAGAGGAGAATTAGTATCTAACATATTGGTGAGCCAATTAGTAGCGAACCACACGTATCCAGGAGCCATCATGCCTAGATATTGTGCCACGCTGAACACAATTGGAGACCAAAGAGCCAACGTATGAACAACGAAAATCCTAGATTCAGTTAAGGCCACCTTAACTAGTACATCAGTGATCTCGTCTCTGGTCGCCTGAGGACTCAAAGGTGCTTTATATGAGATCTTACAGCGTTTCTCTGCAAGTTTATCACCTAATGCAGCTATCCCATTTCTTCCGTAGTCGTCGTCCCCATAGATCGCTATCACCTCTCTCCATCCATGGTAGTCAACAAGTTCAGCTATAGCAGCCATTTGATAGAGGTCATTCTGGGTTGTCCTAACAAAGAACGGAAATTGAAGTGAAGAAAGTGTAGGGTCGGTAGCTGAATATGATAATAGAGGGACTTGAAGCTCATTTCCAATAAAGGATACAACATGCGCTGTCACTGAGGATTGGGGACCAATTATGGCTACAGTTTCTCTTTCAATGAACCTCAAAGCTGCAATCAGCAAAGATAATCAAAGAACTAAGAATTATAATTCATCTTCAAGTCTAATAAGTAATTATTTACAGCAGGGAAAAAAAAAAAAAAAAAGAAGAAGAATTTACCCTCTATAATGCCCCGAAATCCGCTGGAATTGGTGTCCTGCATTTTAATTTTTAACTTAGTTCCACCAAGAATAGATGGATCAGAGTTCACATCATCAACAGCAGCTCGTATTGCAATTCTGGCAACTTTTCCCACAGTAGAATTGAATGCCAAAGTAGCTCCAATGTTCACAAATTCTGGTCTTTTGGTAATATTTGGAGTAATCCCATTTAGACAAACACCATTACTAAAAGCCATCACCACTAGAATCCAAAACATTTTCATGGTGACTTTTCCTAGTCCACAAACGCTTCTTCTGCTGAGAACACAAAACAAAAAGTGAAAACCCAAACCAACAAACCCTTAATTATCATAACAAAATGGGAATTAATTAGTGGGAAATTCCTTTTCCAAACACTGGCAGATTCCCAAGCATATATTCTCAAATTCATCCCTTGGACTGTGTAGGGGACACATTTTAGAGATACAAGAAGATTCATTATGTATACAAGCAATATATCCTCTTAATCAACCACTCGATATCCAATAAAAATAGGAACAACCATGACAATAATAGCTCCAAAAGAAATTCATATTGTAAACTGAGAGACAAACAACTTTTTGACCAATAAATTGATAACACAAAAGAGCAAAAAAAAAAAAAAGAAACTAGCCAAGAAATTTCACACTTAAAATGAAAAAAGCAGCAAAGAAATTGAAAGGAGCCAAGAAAGTTCACACCCCCAAAATGAAAAGTAGCAAAGAAAAAGAAAGTAACCAAGAAAATTCACTTTTAGAAAAAGAAAAGGCAGCAAATAAATTAGAAGTGTCCGAGAAAGTTGACATTCAAATGAAATAAGTAGCAAAGCAAGACAAATTGTTGGATTTATTATAAAAGATAAAACTAAAAAGAATCTTTGTTTCATTTGACATATGAGAAGAGAATAGATAAATAAGATGTACTTACACAAGTAGTTGCAGAAGCAAGCAAAAGGCAGCTTAGAATTGGAGGGAGAGGGAACTGTGAAGCTGACAATAAACACTTGTTGTAAAAATAGAACATATGGATTAACGATAAATATAAGTGTCATTCTCAACTGAGATAAATACTGTTTCTAAATTAATGTAATGTATGGTGAAGAGAATTTCTTCTTTCTTTTTCTTGAACAGTTGTTTCTTTTATCACATAAAATGTGTGTTTGTAAGGTAGTGGTGATAGTGGACCATTTTTACTCTCTTTAAGTGCACAATTATCATGCGCAATATATATGTATATAAATTGTGAAGAAGAGACCAGCCCAAAATGTATTTATTATTATTATTATTATTTAAATTTTAGAGTTCATAAAAAATTATACTCTATTTAATCGCTCTCATTTTTCATGTTATTTAAAAATATATATTTAATGTTTTTATCAAATCACAATTTATAATATATTTTTATTTTTACTTCTAATTATATTTAATAAAAAATAAATTTAATTTAATAATTAATAAAAATAAATTAAAATATTCACTATAATTAATGAAAATAAATATATATTTTAAAATATTTTTTTAAAAAAATATTAGATTTTTTTTTGAAGACGAAGAGAAGAAATAATTCCTCATATATTTATATTATCAGATAAATATTGTGAAAAGAACAAACGATCCTTTTCTGCATTAAAAAAAAAAAAAAAACAAAAAAGGTATCTGTGCAGTTCACTTGGCCATTATGTTTTCCTAATAGCTGGGATACATTAAATTTCGTGCGTATGTCAAAAGTAGCTATGGATCGGTGTGCTCCTCCTTTCTACAAATTTCCATAATTCGTGATTTGCTCGTTATATAATTTAATATATAATATATAATAATAAAATATTTTATATGATTAAATAAATAATATTTATTTTAATTAATAATTTAATTCTTTATTATATAATATTTTAATATTTTTTTTATAATTATTCATAATTAAATATTCTTTATAAATATTTGCATCATCCGTCGCATCTGTTGTCGCCGGAATTAATCAAAAGTTAGTTGCGTTCTAATTATTGTTTCACATTTATATAAATTATGGTTGGAATTATTATTTATTTCTGCGAAATGTTTTGATTTTGGTTCAAAGTAATGGAAAATTTTTATTGTATTGTATACTTAATAAAATTTATTTTTATTTTAAATTTTTAGTTTCGATAACTGTTTTAAACAATAGATGCGGCCGCCATGGTAAAACAAACCTTTGGATTTTGTTAATTAGGGTTTTGAACCCATGATAATGTTATGATGGCGTGCGAATCCTTCCCAATTTTGTAACATTGAAATTTTGATTCGTTGTGTTGCTCTCAGCGGGTTTTTGAATCCATGATAAGGTAAACAGATTCAAAATCTTTTTGCATGGGGTATATGTTTACTTAGCTTAAAAATAAAAGGTTGTGAACCTTTGATGGCTAAAGCCTTAATAGTTATTTTAAGTCCTTTGATGGCTGAAGCCTCTTTAGTGATTTCCTCCTTGCTTCTTGAGCTTGTTTTGCTCAACTGGTTAGTAGTGTTCATATAGGATTTAGATTAGATGAATGCCTTCCTATTCAAGACACAGTTGAATGAGTGGAAAAGGAATAATATATATGTATCTGCTACATCACCTGTAGAAGTGCTGCTGGTTGCAGTTATTTGAGCTTTATAGGAACGACAGATTTGTTCTAATGTGTTATTGCACTCTTGAACCAAAATGGTCATGTTCGAAATTACGATCTTATATATGTCTATATAAGCTACGATTAGAGAACGATGTCAATCTTGATTATGTGGTCTCAAGTTTGTACATAAGTTTGGTCAATAAAAGGAAAAAGAAATTTAGAAATCTCACTACGAGAGTATTGAGATACAGCGAACACTATTAGCGACGGGCTCTTAAAATGGTCGCTAACGTATTATTTTTAATGACGGGATTTTTATATGGTAGTACTATGGGGGGATAACCCAAAAAGACAATTTTTTGGGGTGATGGTTCCATAAATGCACATTTTCTTTTGGCCATTTTCTGTGGGTCCTATATCTTTAATACAACCTCAGAACTTGTCCTTTATCTAAATTTTTAGTCCAGCAATTTCTGCTATATACAAGATAGGAGTCAGGTAGGTTATTAATTTTCTTTTATGAGAGATTAAATTCGAGATATTAAAATTCTCATAAATATATTAATATTTAATTAGTCCGAGTGAGAAGAGTCAGGTATATCTTTAATACAACCTCAGAACTTGTGTCCTTTATCTAGATTTTTAGTGCAGCAATTTCTGCTATATACAAGATAGGAGTCAGGTAGGTTATTAATTTTCTTTTATGAGAGATTAAATTCGCGATATTAAAATTCTCATAAATATATTAATATTTAATTAGTCCGAGTGAGAAGAGTTCGATTCTCTTTAACTTAAAGTCTCGAATTCAAAATGTAACCAGATTTTTTTAAAAGAAAACTAGTGTTTTGGTTGTGAATGAAGTTGGGTCAAGGCTCTCATATTGACAAAGATTCCACTAATTTATGTTTTTCGTTATCATAAGAACATTATACATAAGGTTAACCCTTTTTGCAATGGTGGGATTATTCTTTGTTAAACTAAAAAAACCAAAAAATAAAAAAAATAAATATAACCTTAGAATCTTAGAAAATTATATAAGTTTTACTTTATTAAATAAAGGTATATCTAAAATTATATTTGTTTATACATTATATTAATGAAAGACATTTTTATTTAATGTATTTTTTAAAATTTCTATAATTATGAAAAAGTAATATTTTAATCTAATGTATATTTTTAAATAAAGAAAGAAGAGGGAATTCAAACTTTTTTATTTCCCTCTTCTTTCTTTATTTATTTGACTTCAAGTTTCACTATTAAAAATTCCTTTTGGTCACTTGAACAACAAATTAAGTATGTTTATGCATTGTGGTTTTACACAATGGTCACTTTTACAGAGTGATCATTTTAGTTAATTTGCATCATACCAAATGCCTTTTATTTTTTATTTTTCAAATTTTGTCTAAAATTAGGTATGCTTATGAGGCTTCCTTGGAGTATATTGTTACTATGAAGGATGTGAACCAACCTACATCGACGTGTGTGTTTGGCACCTCATTTTTCGACATTGCAAATGGTTTTTTGGGATCTAAAAGTTTTTATTATTTGTAAAATTAATTTGTTTATCATCTACAATATTTTTATTACTCTATTTTTTTCTTTTCTTTTTAATCTCTTTATGCATTTAACATACTTTATGACTTGGTTCACGTTGATGATTCTGTATCAACAACTCCCTATCCATGTTTGAGAAAATGTCTCTTTATTTTTTGGATTTATGCGTGGAGCCTAATAATGAAAATTACTTAATTTGTTTGTAAGGTTGTGAGAAAGTTCATTTAGGTGGACCTTCATGGAAGAGGATCAAAATGTGATGCTTACTTATAGGGCAGATAATTCAACAATGACACCATTGATACAAATGTACAATGAATGTGATATGTTTTTGAATAGTACTTAACTTTGACGTATGTGTAACATATGTAAATAAGTAGTTAATTGGTGATTGACTTTCAGAAGCAATGTAATGTATAAGGCAAAAAATGACTAAAATGGAAACAACTTCAGCAGTGTCATTTGCATTCAAGGAAAATGTGATTGAACACATAAAAAAGGTTGATCGTCCATTCTTTTTATATGTAATTACAACTATATGTGTATTGTACTTATGTTTGAGAGAAATTAATAAATGTCACATTTTCAATAAGGGTATTATTATTCTCGGTGTGTGGTTTCAAAATTTTACTTATTTGTATCAACCTTTGACAAGGGCTAAAGAACAACAGTTAATTCCTTAGGATTTTTAGGGCTACTACACATACCAATACAACAATTAAAGTTGTGGTTAATTCAGGATCTTACAATGAGGTTCAATGTTGATAGATGTGAACTGCATGTTCATGGTGGCAACCTGAAATTAGAGTTGGAACATGTTGAGCACATGTTAGGCTTGAGAGGGAATGGATTAGAAGTTCAACAATATAAAGGTTATTGTGATGATACTATTCAGTCCAAGTATAATATTTTGTATGGTTTGGTTCACACATAAGATCTTTGTAGGGAACTTGAAGTTTTAAGCTATGGGAATGAGTTTAAGGTGAAATTTATACTTTATGCAATATCTTTATTAATTTGTTCTACAACAAGTGTGTATGTGCATTCTAGCTATATGGGGATTTTGAAGGATGTCTCCCAGATTGCATTAATGAATTGGATTATGTGTGCATTGAAAGGCCTTTTACATAGAATTCAAAAATTTTTTAAAAATGCAAAAAAGTCAGCCCTACCTCGATGCATAACAGGTTGCATTCTTCTTCTAAAGGTAATATGTTATTTATATGAATAAGGAGTTTTGCACATTTTTTTTTGTTGTTATTGATACATATTACTAATATGTTTGCCATTTTAGGTTTTTTACTTACAACACATTTATGTTGGATTGCCAAACATGCCATTATTTATGCATGATTTGCCATCTATGCAATATTGGAATGTGGATGCAATGGGAAAGTTCTTCTACGAGTTGCTTGTGAGGGGGGGCATTGATAGTCATAAGGTTGTAAATTATTTATTTTTTAAGTTTATAATACCATAGCATGATGTTATATACTTATTGAATATATTATTTTATTTATGCAGGTTAAAATAGTGAATGTGTAGGTGGGAGCGAGAAAATGTTGTGTGAGTTAACTGATATGTTATAAAAGTTGCATATTGTCAATTACATTATTTACGTTAACTTTGTTTCACATTTAATATTTGATTAGGTTTGCATATATTTTGTAGGATTTCATGGTTGAGATTAATGCAATGAAAAGTTCATTGAATGATTTTAAAGAAGAAGTAAGGTTGACTTTAAAAGGCTTTAGAGAGCAAATGATGAGTTTTGGTCGTTTGATAAAGGAGTATGTGAGTTGCATACAATAACACCAAAATGATTTGAAAATGCACATAAATGTGACCAATAAGGATGACCAAGAAAAAACTGATTGTGTCCACATTCATGAAAACACTAAGGTTCATACATGTATGACACAGGATAATGTGGCACATAACTCACCACCCAATGATGTTACTGTTGATGAAGGGTGGAAGGAAAAGACTAAAGGGGCACCAGATGTAGGCCATACTGTTGTGGAATTGAGTGATAATACTACTAAGTATCTTCATTGTTTTCAAGTTATGAGTGCAATAAAAGAAACATAAAAGTGCCAATAAAGTATGATGACATGGGTTCTCCTACAAGCCATCAGACTAGGCCTTTTTGATCAAGGAATGTGGGTAAGGCAAAAAGAGTTAGCCCATCCTATATAATAAGAACTTGATAGATAACAGTTATGGCAAAGACAATTTTACCTAGTTAAATTTTCGTGGAACATACTAATGTGACCCATCAATCCTGTGCCACTAAAAAAGCAAATCTCCAATCAACAATTGAACTAAAAAAAAAAGTAAGGCATAAAAAGACCCATTTATGGCAATTGACGAAGCACAAAAAGATAAAGGAAGAGAAAAATGGGTGACAAATTTCAAGTTATTTTCTCTTCATTTTCTTATCCAAATATTTGTACTAATTTGGCAGAATTTGTATTATATTTGACAATATATTTATGGCATAAAATTAATTTTATTAATTTTGCCTGATAATTGCAAACATTGTTTTGATTACTAACTCTTGTCTTCTTGGTATAATACAGTTGAATGATAAATTAGATAATGAAGATGTGACATCCCATTTAAATCATCATTAAATTTCTCTCATTCTATCCATTGTCATTAAAAGACCTGATTTTAATTATTATTTATTTATTTTTTCTTACACTATGTCTCTTGTTCACAACATAGTAACTATTTACAACAAGGTATACATGGCTAACAAACTAAAATACTAATAGACTGCATACTGGCCTAAACTCTAATAGACTGTTAGACAGCAACTTCGAAATGTAACTGGACGCAATCTTTAGTCTACTCTTCCTGAAATAAAATTTAATGCAAAAGAGTGAGCTTGCATACTCAGTAAGTAAATGCATAACGATACTTCAATCTCAAATAACATAACAAACATTTAAATA
>CATIWR010185728.1:0-11666 GCA_949677035.1 Omphalea diandra
ATTATATTTATCATTATATAAATTTTAATTTCATATAAAATCAATTAAATTATAAAATAATTATTTTTTATTATTATACAATATAATTATATATTCAATTGTTTTGTTTACTAAAGGGCATAATTGAAAATGTATAATATATTTTCCCTCATTTCCTCCCATATTTGGTTATCCAAACAAGAGAATTTCTTCCTTATTTTCATTTCTCTCCTTTTTATCCAAACATGAGGGGGAAAATAAGGAGGGAAAATAAAATTTATTTTCCTTCCTTATTTTCCTTCTCCCCTATGGAATTTTGCCAAACACAGCCTTAACAAATGCTGTGTGGATCTTTTTGCTAGTAAATCTTCATGATCCTTTTAGCACGTTTTTTTTCGTCTTTTATTTTATTTGAAATTTGAATATTGCTGCTTATTTTTTTTGTCAAATGGCATCTTTCTACCTCTTTTGTTATCATGAGTCGGTTCTGATGTTTGGTTCTACAGTGCACCTGAGATTTTTTAGATTCATATTTTCTGCACATAAGGGATTATGAAGTACTATGTTCACATTTCCTTGACATAATCAATCTGGTTTTTTTTTTTTTTTTTTGTCCTTTTTGAAGAAAGAAATTGCATTTAAGTGTTTTAGTGGCTACTGCGTATTACCTACTTTTCTAAATAGAATGAAATTGCAAAATATAGTGTTCATTGTCAACTGAGTGTTGGGATGATTTTTAACAGCTTCTTTCTTCTTCTTCTTCTTTTTTAAATTTTTTTATGGGACCAGGGCAACATGGGGTTGGGATGATTCATTTCTCTTCATCGGTACAACGGAACAAGGAATTGATGTGATATCCCGTCCACAGAGGAGTATTTGGACTCGACAAAGTCCCCATAGATCTGCAGTTCCATACAGATTTGATGCACATCCTCATAATGTTGGAATGCTAGCAGGAGCAACTGGTGGGGGCCACGTTTACATGTGGACTTCAAGCTAGGATTTAACTAACGGTACAACGGCACATCCATTTTGTCAATTGTCAATCAGTGTTGTAGTGTAATCTTCTTCCGCGCAAATGCATTGAGGACCTGAAACTACTAACTCATGCAAAATGACTGGCAGATTTTGGATTTATCAATAGATTTACTGCCTTAATCTTTTACGAAAAAGTGTTTCAGTTGAACGTTGCTTCTTTGGAAAGCTGAATGCTGATTCCCATTTTTCTTTTCATTTGAGTTCTATAAGGTCTGTTTTCTCCTTTTCTTTTGGTTTTATTTTTGGATGCATTCCGAGTTCCACAGATCTAGTATGCTTAGCATTGCAATGATTCTGTTCAGATGCAAAGATGTTTAGACGAATAATGGATTTAGAATAAATGGCGTGCATTGTGAGTTTGGATTTCCATAAGGATGCACGGCTGTATTGTCTGTTGTCAACTTAGAATCCGCGATGGTTTATAGGTTTGCTGAATTTCTAAATTACATATGCTAATACAGATTAAATAGTGGCAAGTGGTTCTTCATCTCTGTGACAGGGATGAGATAAAGCAGCTTGTGAGACTGCATAGACCAGAAAATATGTTGAGATATCCAATAATCTCCATCAAAACAAAAGAAATAGATTGCGTTCAGTTTCATTTTATATATTTCCAAGAGGTCAGTTCAGCAGGGATTAATTGTTCATTACATGTTAGCACAGACTGTGCCATCAAATTCCCAAGCCAAGCATGGTACAACAAACCTCTTGAACCAAGTCCACCAAATAACCAGTATTTACAACTACTTTCACCAACAAAATCGTCAACACAACCCAAAAGCGGAAGCGATCCATAAGGAGATAGTGGTGGCATTGCTCTCAATCCTGCCCTTGCTCCACTAAAAATCCAATCCTTTATTCCTGGGTAAAATGCAGATACTTTCGATAGAAGCTCTTGAAGAGCTTTTGAAGCTTCATCTGCTGAGACATTTGGGTATGAGTTTCTTGATTTCCATTCCCAGGTTGAACCAATATATAAACTGCGAGTTCCCTGGACAGCAAGCCATGCATCTGACAATATTGAAGGGGCAGAGCCTGGATACTCTTCCCTGAAAGTGTTACACATGATAAGTTTGTGAAAAAGAGCTAATCAATGTTCTCTCTTCTTCTCCTCTCTCTCTTTTCAAAGCAAACAAAGTTCCCCTAATGAAAGTCAAGGCTTTTGTAAGAAATTGCAACCATAAACACAAAAATAGCAGTACAAAAGAAAGGCTATATTATCAATTTCCAAAATCCTTGTAAGATGGCAACATATTTGGAAATGCTACATTGAAAACATCAAAACTAAATTTACTTTGTATATTCAACTTTGTGGCATTTGAAATTTTGTTTTATGCATGCATTTCATTTTTTAAAATTAATTGAAAAACTCCAGTCTGACAAATTGAGAACAGCCTCATCAATGATGCCACAATTCACATGCAACTTGTTCTATATGGTATCAAAAGGACCCTGCTTATATAGCTGACATGGCAGTGTAAGCTTTACCTTATATTGCCAGGAAGCTGGAGGTGCACAACGACACCTCTACATGTCCTCAAAGGAAGCCTTCCAGAGAATTCTGGCAGTAAGACTACTTTGGCACCTAGACATACTATCACTGCATCGTAGTCCCCTGTGTAAAACACATATAGATAAATTAACAGAAAAAAAATGATGTGAACCTAGAGGAGTATGCAAGACAGCCACCAAAAAATCAAATCATATTTATTTTGTACTTTGTCCTTTATCTTATACAATATTTGGTAATTCATTTTGTGATCTGGATACATCCAGGGCATAAGAAAAACATGTTAAGCATATTGGAAAAGTATCATGTCCAAACGGGATAACTGCTTTTAAATTACAGTTCATTTCTTGGGGATCTGGCATAAAAGATCAAACACACGTGGCACATCAAATACAATCTAGATTAGCATAATCAAAAAAATCTAAATTGTGAATATATCTTTGCAAGTTTTACCTCCTAATTCAGCAAGTCTTTGAACAGATTTCTGATGCAAGTGTAGCTCCTTTTGCCCATAGCTGGTAGCAGATAATTCGCTAACTAGATTTTCACATGCTAAGAAGAGTGCCTAGAATTTTAATCAAAGAATAAATAAAACACTATATAAATATTAAAAAAAGAAAATATTTAAACAAAAAAAAAAAAACAAATTCAACCAATCAATACTTCAGAAACCTGAAGATATCGCAAAGGATGGACATTTACAGCTTCAGGCATGTAAAAGGCTGAGTTGTAAGGCAGATGCAGATTGGGCACAAGTTTCTGAGCTGTGTCCTTATCAACAGTTTCAATTCTGCAACTGGCATGGCAATTCTGAGCATTCTAGTTGCAGAAGATAGTAAATATAGATATTACTCTAAATCCATATAAAAATTCATTCAGGCTCAAATGAGAAGGTTGAAGAAATTACTTCATACAACACATTCAAATTCTTCATACTTGTTGGTGGTCTCAAGATGCCCCTGAATTGGATAATACAACTCCATCATAACAAAACAAACCCACAAAAAGAAAAATGAAATAAAAAAAAAAAAAAGAACAAACCTCCTCCTAACTATAAAGCTATCAAAACCACTCTGACTTGATTCTCCAAGTTCAAAGTTTACATCTTTAGAAAGCGCTGCCGTTTCAGCAACACTTAAAAGCATCGAACACTCTTTCCAACACTCAGCGCCCATCCAAAGAAGCTTAGCTGCCACAAAAATGTATATTAGTCTATCTATCTCAATAGATGAGCTTAATTACCTGCAACCCATATATAAATAAATAAATAAAAAGAGATAATTTTGCATAAAGGTAGTACCTTTAGGAGAATAAGGGTGGAGGAGACCACCAGAACCACCGGAGGCACCTCCTCCAATTCCCACTTCATCATATATGTCAATCCTCATATGCACCTCCTTTGGACTGTGCTGCACTTTTTTTTTTTTTTGAAAAAAAAATTAGTACTTGGAAAGAAAGGAATGAATGCCAGATCTTTTATTAGCAAAAAGAATAAAAAAAAAGTGACCTTCAACAAATGCCAAGTGACGGATAGACCAGCAAAACCAGCGCCGAGCACGGCGTATCTGCAATTTTCATAAATTTACAAGATTGACATTGTCTTTAACATGTATAAATTAATTAATTAATTGTATATGCAGACATACCTGAGGGGACGTGAAGAGAGAGAAGATGAAGAAGATAGCATTGCGGAAGTTGTTATTCTGCTGGATAGCGTACGGAGGCAGCCATGGACAACCGGAGTGGACGAATTGGAAACAAACATCATGGACCGGAAGGCGGAAGCTCTTGTCTTCCTTTGCAGTAAAATAGCAGTGGCACCGGAAAGCAAATAACCAATAACCTACGCAGGCCTAAACGCACAGGTGCTTTTCTAAATGATTGATATTAAGTATTATTTCTTAACGTTATTACTATTAATTATTATTTATAGATATAATTATTAATATAGAAATAAATTTTAAATAAATAAATTTAAATTTTTAAAAATAAATAATATATAGTATTTTTTAAAAATTATAAGTTAAACTTGTGTTATAATACTAAACTTGTGTTATAATACATATACTAAATAATATATTAAATATAAATAATATAATAATATTTAAATAATTCATATTTTATTATTATTTAATAAAAATAATATTAAAATAAAATAATATATTAGAGTTAATGTAAAAGTGAATGATATATTTATTTTTATTTATAAAAATATAACTATTGATGAAAAGTAACAAAAAATATTTTTTGAAAACAGAGCTTTTTGAGGAACTATTATTTATAATGAAATATTATGTTAAATAAATGCGTATTTTGTACCTTTTATAAGAAAAACATACTTTTTTAAAAGAGTTTTTCAAGAGACTATTAGTTATTACTTCTTTTTTGAAATGAAATATTATGTTAAACAAATGATGTTTTTTATACCTTTTATAAAAAACATACTTTTTTAAAATGGAGTTTTTTGAGAGATTATTAGTTATTGCCTTCTTTTTTGAAATGAAATATTACGTTAAACAAAAATGTTTTTTATACATTTCATAAAATAAAAACTAAAAAGACTTTAAAAAGAAAAAAATTAACACCTCACATATAATTCTATTTTTGTAAAAATCAAACTAGATTGACTTTTTGGACTAATTTTATTTTTTTTAAGAATCAAACTATATTGAAATTTTAATGAATTTCATGATACTGGTATCCATCTATAATATTTAATAATTTATTAATTATTCATGATAATTTTATCAAAACAAAAATCATTCAAAATAATAATTAATTGCATACACTAAAAAATTTATTAACTTTTGAAAATTATGCTAATTGCAACATTATAATACAATTTCAATATTCACCTGAAATTTTATAAAAAATGAAACAAATTAAATTTGTTAAATTTTGATATAATTTCATTTTAACCAGTTTTTAACGTTTTTAAATACTTTTTAAAATAAATTATACCATTTTAATTATTTATATACATATTAGATATCATATCTTGATCATATATATGTTATAGACTATATTTTACTTTTATTTAAGTATAAAATTATATCATTATTTATTTAAAGAAATTCTATTTCATTTATTTTCCTGCTTAACCTTAAATACCACTATTATTCAGATAACATGAACCTAGAATATAAAATAACAATTTAATACAAACAAATACAATGAGAAAAACTTCCCCAGTTTTATAATTTGTTAGAAGAAATGTTAAGACCAGGAGCTTTTAGTTCATCAAGCGAGTATATGTAATGGTAACAAAGTCTCCTTTTGCCTATTTTACAATGCATATTTTATAACCTTGCCCCAGAATTACATCACAACTGAAGCGCTTAATCAACTGCTCAAGGGAGTCTCTCCAGCTACATGTCTTACAATTTAAAATAATTATAAAACAGATTACAGTTTTCGTAAAATGACACGCCGCTCTTGCTTGTACTCAATCTCATCCCTTTGATGCATGATTATAAGAGCTCTTCTCACCTGCCAAATTTAATAATATCAGTGACAACATAAAAGGCCTACAATGGCGAGCGGGGAGGATAGTTGCTGGCTTTGATCTAGTCTATCTACACAATGATGGTCTGGCCCCATGAACAAATGTCATGCAGTTATCACAAAAATATGATGCCTTTTTTTTATTTTTTATTTTTCAAAGCATCGTTTAGCTTGTTATGATGGATAAAAAAAGTCACTTGGCTACAGAAATGTGTAAGACACATTTCTGAATCAACTACCTTTTAATTTTCTTTAGTATGTGAATGATATTTTAAGCAAGACACAACATCCAGGTCTCAAGAAAGAAGATGTGAATAATATGGTATTTAAACTGAAATACTCACAATTGATTCATTCATCCCCATTCTAGCTAGTTCATCGATCAGCTTTCTTTCTGATATGCGCATGCCAATTCCTATTCTTCTCTTTATCTGAATTTCCGCTTGCTATTTTTGAGCAAAAAAGATTACATGAAACTTACATCACTCCAGACTTTTAGGAAAAAGCAAACCAAAATTGAACATTATAGGGTCCACAAAAGAAGGAAAAACGAAGGAATTTAAACGTTAGTCTCCGGCAAACCTTTATCTCAGGTGTAAGAGTCACTTGCTGATTTATGCCAGACTGTGCTGCTTCAATAGTAGAAACCTTAAAAAGATTTACTGCTTCAACCACATCTGCTTCAGTAGCGACGTGAGACCTAAAATCACAGCACATAACCGAACGTCAAATAGGGTATATGAGGACGCATGAATAGGAGAAAAATTGTACCTCCATCAACCATCCCATGAATAGACGTTATGAATGTAAGGAAATGAATCTAATGAATGTAAGGAAATGAATCTAAGTATGATAATCTAGGTTAAGGAATTTTCCAGGGAGGTTTCATGGAAGTGATGGCAAATGGGATCAGCTGCTCATTGGTCCTCCCTATTTATTCTTTCACATACTTTTTTGTTTGGGAGGGCCTTGAAAAAAGACCAATTGATTTTTGAGCCTTTTAATATTAGCCAAAGCCCAAACAATCACATTATCAATCAGGTCTAAACATGGGTTACATCTCATGCTTCTGAAGTGCAGATCTTAACAACCAATCATGTAAAAATTATAAAAGCAGAAGGGGACAAAATAGAAGGTTAGGCCGCGGCAAGGCACTGAATTATCCACTGTTCCATAATTTGACGAAACCCTAGTATGATGAAATACACCGTAATTTTTTTCACGAATGGAACTGATAGACTTCACTTGCTCTAAATAGCATTTACAATCAACTAGTCATAAAATGGTTTATAGTCCGTTTGGGGAATTCAAGTCCAGATGAAATCACTATTACCCTTCATTTGAGGAAATTTGCCAAAATGAAAACCATACACAAGCCATGGCAAGTCAATTTCTTTTTGCTTTTTGGACAGTACATTGATCACTAATAGATTTGTTCATATTTCTAATAGCGTGAACGTTAACAATCTATTAAGCAATCATTCAACAGATAATGTTTAACTGCCGTTACTTACAGTTTCATTTTAGCAAGAGCCTCACTCAACCTTATGATAGCTTCAAGCTGCCTAACAGTAATGGGCACTGCAGCAGCCTCCCCGGTTTCATTTGCCTGCTTCCTCATGTCCTAATCAAATCATCATTAGATAGCTAAGCTTATTTGACAGATTATTATCAACAATATTAGCATTAGCAAATGCACTGTCATGCAATAATATGGTCTGCAAAAAAGTCCAAAAAGAATTACTCAAAATTTTATATGAAATCATCTGATAATGAAGTCAAATTGTGTAGATAGGTTTACTCAATGAAGAAACTTTTAAGGACAAAGAGGGAATGTAATAACTAGAGTAGATGTTTAAAACTTGCAGAATCTAGATCAACTGCAATGCTAAGGGAACGTAAAATAAAAGGTAATAAGGATGGCAACAAAACTAATCATTACTTATTATTGTTATTGTCGCATACGCAAGGGATGTAACCAAACTAGAAAGAATCTAAAAGTTCAGTCAGAAAAATTGTCACCCAAAATTGTCCATTTCACAATACAAAGAGTTGAAAACCTGTAGTTCCTGTGGACAAAACTCTATATGCTAGGTGTGTAGAGAAAATCTGATGAAGATTTTCCTCCAACTTCCCACCTTTTCATTAAAATAATATGGTAAATGATCCAGAATTTGATGGATTAGAATGGTTCTTGTGAATTTCACAACCAAGATCAACTAGAATTCAACATGTTGAGTTAATATGGGATAAAATATAACTAGTGAATGATCTCTCTGCTCTGTCCTACATTAGAATATGAAGTGGTAAGAATACCTGTCTGAATCTAACATACTCATTTTGCAGTCTATTCGAAGCAGACTCCGACAGACGAGGATGGCATTCAGTTCGACAATATTGTATATACCTGTGGCAGTCACAATCCATAGTATTTATTATCTCATCGATATTTGATAGAACAAGGATTGAAGAGGGTGTAAGACTGAGTTGCTTCACAATATACTTACCTCTTCAGCCAATTCTCTTCTTTAGAAGATCTACTATCAGCTGAGGCTGTATCAGCAGATGCATGAACCTTTATTATATGGCTAGCTATAATCTGCAACAGAAAATTTTTCATTCAAGCCAATTAATGGACCTATGGATATGTGGTGGAAGTAGGATTTAAAGAGCTTTTTTATATTGTGAAAAAGATTGTTCAGTTCCAAAGAAATGAGCAGCATTAGCAATTAACTATTGCATTTTCTAAAAATTCCACTTGATCATCCAGGTTGTGGCTTTATATTTTCTTGCACAATGAGAGGTAATGGATCATTGCATTTCCTTGCAGGACCAAGAAGTTAAACACTTTAAATGATCAAGATAATAGCAAATTACCTTATCCCGACTGTAGTCTCTTCTATCTTTTACAATGAAGATTAAGTCAAATCTAGAAAGAATTGTTGTCTGTAAATCAATATTTTCCTGTGCAGTCTGAAAGGGGAACAGTTTTTTCAGTTGCTTGTAAGAATCACAACAATGCAAACTGTGGTAACAGCCATTTTGACAGTGTTAACAGCAGCATGCTAAAAAAATTGATAAAGATGTTAAAAAAAAATGACTGCTAACCTTAAGATCATCATAACGTCCTGATGGAGGGTTGGCAGCTGCAAGCACAGATGTTCTAGAATTGAGAACAGTTGTTATTCCTGCTTTTGCAATGGATATCGTTTGCTGTTCCATAGCTTCATGAATAGCAACCCTGACCCACAAAATCATAGAGTCCTAAAAATCTGTAAATTCAAAGTATGGAAAGGTGAGTCCTTATATCACTCTACTTTAAATTACCTATCCTCTGGTCTCATTTTGTCAAACTCATCTATACAGACAACGCCACCATCTGCCAAGACCATAGCTCCTCCTTCAAGATAAAATTCACGCTGAAACACAGATTTATAATTTGAAATCAGACCAGCTGCATGCTAAGATGGACAATAAATATCGTAACCAATTTATTTCCCAAAAGCAGTAAGTCCATACCACTTGCTATATGCCAAAGATCAAAATATTCCATCTCAAAAAGAAAACAAAGACAAGAAATTACCGAACTGTTATCTCGTATCACAGAAGCCGTAAGACCAGCAGCTGATGAACCTTTTCCAGAAGTGTAAACAGCTATAGGAGCTGTCTTCTCAACAAACTTGAGAAACTTTACAAGCAAAAAAATTACAAAGTCAGCATCTATTACAGTGTTGGAATGAGAAAGAAAATAATGAACTACCATGATCAAGGTTTGACAAAAATGCAAAACACATTAAATGAAGAAAAAATCCTTTAAACAGAAGGATAAATGAATAAGAAAACGAAGAGACCTTTCTCTTAATTTCTAAAGAGACCACAATTCATAAAATAATGGTGAAATATGAAATAACCTGTGATTTAGCAGTAGATGGATCTCCCAAAAGCAACACATTGATATCACCTCTTAGCTTCACTCCATCAGGCAAATTCTGTGCTTATGAAGAAATTGGTTACAGCATGGTAAACTCCATATTCATCAGAAGATCGAATTTCAAATTTCAAATTTCAATGTTACCTTCCTTGATCCACCAAACAAGAGACAAGCCACTGCTTTCTTCACATTTTCTTCTCCAAATATAGATGGAGCAACCTTCGAGCATATAGCCTCATATGCATCTACTCGTGAAGCAAATCTTTTGAATTCTTCTATCTAGAATACATTTCCATAAATAAATTGACAAGGAAAAACAAAGGATGTTCCATCATGTGCCAAACAGATTTGAAGATCAGTTTTCCTCGTGTTTCCATTATTTACCTCTTCTTGTGTGAAAGCCGTATGACCCTGAGAGTTGGCCTCGTTGATTTCCTCTATTCCCACAACTCTGATATAAGGCTGTCTAACTGCAACTGCTCCTCTATGGCTGCACAGAAGCCAAACCACAAAGATAAATCCAAATAATCAGGGAAGAATGGACACAAAAGTCAAGTTTAAAAGCACTCAAACGAAGGCAGAATGTCCCCTACGAGGTTGATGAATTGGCAGCTTGAAAGATACTGTAAATGCCTATGATGGTCAATCTTGTTCCAGGTACAATCCTTTGGACAAGATGGCGATCGACAGATAGAAGAATGTTTCTAGGAAGCTCTCCAGTCGGGACATCCTTCAAAAACCACAAAAACACCATCACAATCATAAAAAATAAATAAATAATTCAGCAACTAACCATTCAGATGAATAACACGAAAATCATTACCTCTGGATTCTCCTGCAGTTTCAGTGTTTGCTGATCAACGTACTTACTCTTATCGGGAACCACCATCCAAGGATCAATGGGGCATGGTTCTTCACCAGGCTACACCAATTTCAACCATAAAAATCAAATTCAGAGTCACAAAAACAGAAAAATAAAAAACACAGAATCGCAACAGAAGAATCTGAAACAAAACCTGAGGAATATGGTCACAAGAGCGAGGCACAATCGCTCCTCCAAGGCCAGGACGGCAGGGAACTTCCTTAGTGCTTTGGCAATTCTTACATACTAGACTAACATAAGTTGCCTTTGCCTTAACTCTTGAAGCAGCTATGGTAATACCAGCTATCTTAACCAAATTTGAAATATATTGAGCCTATGCACAGACGTAAAAAAAAAACGAAAATCGAATCATAATCATCCAACAAATCAAACAAGCAAAATTTTAAAAAAAATCCTCGAAAAAGGGAAAATGCTAACCCCAAGGGACCGCATCGAGACGGAATCCTCCTTAGAACTCAACAAGATCTGCACTTCCGCAATCTCCGGCTCCTTCATTTCCCCGCTCTCTGCCTGCTCCTTCAACCTCAGACTCCGCAACACCTCCGCCGCTGCCGTCTCAAACTACACGCACAAAAAACAAAAGTCAAATCACATGGTATTATTATCAGCAACTCAACGATTAATATTACACAAGCGCGTGTAAATGGTGTGTACCAAGGGGAGGTAGTCGGCGGGAGAAGAGCGAAGGAGGGAGGGGAGCTCAGCATCGAAGGCAAGGAGATCTTCAAGGTGGACGACAAGAGATTTAGGGTTGTGGACGAGGCTTTCGCGGTAAGGGAATACATTTTTCTTGCTTTCGAAGTTTCTAATGAATTCTTTGA
>CATIWR010185734.1:0-17702 GCA_949677035.1 Omphalea diandra
GATTTGTTGTTTTCCATGCCAAATCTTTTGATTAGTTCCTTTGTATATTTGACTTGGTTGGTGAAGATTTCTTCATTTTCTTGCTTGATTTGTAATCCATGCAAGAATTTGAGTTCTCCCATCATGCTCATTTCAAACTCACTCTTCATTACTTTAGAGAAATCTTCATATAAACAAACATTAGTAGCACCAAATATTATATCATCTATATATATATATTTGCACTAACAATAGGTCCTCATTCTTTTCCTTAGAAAAAAGAGTTGTGTCCATAAAATCTTTGGAGAAACCTTTCTCTGCTAAAAAGTTGTTCAATCTCTCATACTAAGCTCTTGGAGTTTGCTTCAATCCATATTGGGCTTTGGTGAGCTTGTACATATGATTAAGAAAATAATGACTTTAAAAACCATAAGGTTATTTAATAAAAATTTTCTTTTTAATGTACCATTTTGAAAAACACTCTTAACATCCATTTGATATAATTTAAAGCATGTGAGATGCAAACGCAAGGGAAAGTCTAATGGCTTCAACTCTAGCTACAAGTACAAAGGTCTCATCAAAGTTAATACCTTCTTCTTGGTTATAGCCTTTAGTTACTAATCGAGCCTTATTTCTAACAATATTTCCATGTTCGTCAAGTTTGTTTCTATAGACCCATTTAGTTCCATTAATGGAATAATTATGGGGTTTAGGAACTAAAGTCCACACTTGGTTTCTCTCAAATTGATTGAGTTCTTCTTGCATAGAAATAATCCAATGTTTATCTTTAATGGTCCCATTTATGGTCTTAGGCTCAATAAGGGATACAAAAGCAAGATTTGTACATGCATTTCTAAAAGATGATCTAATTGTTACCCTACTTGATGGATCACCAATGATAAGATCTTTTGGATGATCTTTCTTAAAATCCAATCCCTTTCTAGCTGAGTTTGCTCTTTACTAGGAGTAGAAAGAGGTGGATCTTCATTTCTTTCTTTCCTCATGTCTTGTGGCTTATCCGCATTCTTTCCTTCTTCTCTAATGTTTAGCTTACTAAAAGGACCTGCGAGATCATCAATATCTTGTTCTTTTCTTGAAGAAGTGGGGTCAAATTCATTAAATACAACATGCATGGCTGCTCTAAAATAAGTGTTCTTTTGTTGAAGACTCTATATCCTTTGCTAGTAGTAGAGTATTAAGGAAAATTCCTTCATTGAATTTGGAGTCAAACTTGCTAAGGTTGTCTTTAGTGTTTAGAATGAAACACTTACAACAAAAAGCTCTAAAATATGCAATCTTGGGGTTTTTATTATTCCATAACTCATAGAGTGTTTTCTTTAACAAGGGTCTCACCAAGACTCTATTTAAGACATAAAAAAAAGTGTTTACAGCTTCAACCTAAAAGTATTTTGGAAAATTATATTCATTCAACATGGTTCTAGCAATTTCTTGAAGAGTTATATTCTTCCTTTATATTGTACCATTCTGTTACGGTATTTTAGGAGTTGAAAAGTTGTGTGAGATACCATACTCATCACAAAAGCTTTATAACTTAGCATTCTCAAACTCTCCTCCTTGATCACTTATAATAAAAGAGGTTCTCAAATCTTTTTAGTTTTGAATTCTCTTGGAAAAGTCTTAAAAGCGTCAAAACAAAAATCATTATAAGGGAGAAACAATACCCAAGTATATCTAGAGTAATCATCTACTATGATGAATGCATAATGCTTGCCTCCCAAACTAGCTACTCTAGTAGTGCTAAATAGATCCATGTGCAACAATTGCAATGGTCTATATGAATTTACCATATTCTTAGCTTTGAATGAGGATTTACGTTATTTTACCTCTTTGACATACTTCACAAACTCCTTCCTTTGTGAACTTGATTTCAGGTAGACCTTCAACCAAGTTTCTTTTTTTTTTTTTTTAGCTTATTGAGGAGTTCCATGCTAGAATGTCCTAGCCTTCCATGCTAAGTTTTACCTTTATCAACTATTGAAACTAAACACTTTGTATTATGGTTAGCAAGAGAGTTTAAATTAATCACATAGATATTATGAATTCTTCTACTAATAAATAGAATTTTATTGTCACTCATTCTTGACACATAACATGCTTGTGGCTCAAACATGACTTTTAGGCCTTTGTCACACAATTTACTTACACTTAGCAAGTTGGGTTTGAGTCCATCAATAAACAATACTTTATTAAGGATTAGTGAGTCATCACCTTTAACAACTTTACCTATGCCAACAATTTTGGCTTTGCCATTGTCTCTAAGAGACACGTTTCCAAGACCTTCAATCTTTTTCGATTGTAACTATAACTTTCTTTCTCCTGTCATGTGCTTTGAACATCCACTGTCAAGATAACACTATTATTCTCCAATTTAGGGCTTCAAGCACATCTGTAAAACAATGAGAGTTATGTCTTAGATACCCAAATGTTTTTGGCTCCTAGGGGGTTAGCTCTTGCCAACTGCTCATCATGCCTTTTAAAATGAGAATGATAGGCAATGTGGCCATACGTACCACAGTAAAAACAATCACCATCAAAGTGAGCTAATGTCCTACTTCTAGGTGGAACATGTAGATAGTTTCTTCTAGACTTGTAGCTCCTTTGAGCAATGTATGTAGGAGTACTTCCCAAGTGAGGAATTCTCTTGTGTTGTGTGTGTCTATATACTTAATTATGCCAGGTTTTATGTCTTTGCACACTTTACCTCTTAGGCTTGTATGAATGGTACATATAAACATAATTTGTTATAGGAGAAGCATATCTCAATTGTGTGTGAATGTGTTGAGACTTACCCTTTGTGCTATTTACCTTGGCATTTGCCTTTTTGGTAACTTTTTGCATTCTTATGGGGTTAGGAACACTATCTTCCCTAGCCTTAACAAATACTATTTTGGAGGTGGAAGGAACAGTTGAAGTAAAGGCATTGTATCCTAATTCATGCTTGATGGATGAGCTCCTTTGAACTTGAAGGATGGAGTATAACTTCCCTTTCCTTTAATGAACTTGATGAGGCTTTCCTTAAGCTTAAGGTTCTCAGTTATGAGAGACTTAACCTCATTAGTTAAAATTTCTTGATCCTTAGCATAATCTTTTAAAGATTCGTTCTTTTTTTTTTTTTAAAAGAGGAGGTGTTAGACTTAAGAGTCTCAACTTTCATAGTGAACTTGGTGATTATAGAATACAATTCATCTTTAAAGTGGGAGTGACCTCTTTTCTACCATTACTGTCACTGTCACTACTGGATAAGTGTTCACTTAAGGATTCATTTGATTGCTCCTCAGTTGCCATAAGATAAATGTTGGCTAGTTTCTTTCTTATCTTATCTTCATTAGGTTCGAAATCACAAGTGTCATCCCAAATGGCTTTGTACACTTCCTTTCCTTTCTTGGAGGTGTGTTTCTGGGAAGGAACTTGCTTTTCTTGATCTTAGGACAATATGATTTTATGTGTCATTTCTCATTGCATCTATAACAGATGAGTTGACTTTTGCTACCTCTTTTCTTATATCTTCTTGCATTCTTACCCTTTTTATTTGATAGGGACATCTTTACTTGATTGGTGATAAAGGCAAAATGCTCATCTTCACTACTATCTTTATCATCACTAGAAGAAGAAGATGTTAGTAAATAAGAAGTAGATGGAGATTCAAAATGTACCTTTTTAGATTTCAATACCAAGTCTTTCTTTCTCATTCCTGTGTTTTCAGTTGGCTTTTCAAGAGTGATTTCATGAGCCAATAGCTTTCTCATAAGCTCATCAAGTGACAGGGCTTCCAACTTGTTGGTTTCCTTTATAGTTGTCCTTTTAACTTCCCACTTATCTTTGGAAAATGTTCTCATAATTTTTGCTACCATATCCTCATTTGAATATGACTTCCATAAATTTCTGAGAGAGCTTACAATGTCTTGAATTTATTGTACATTTCAGTAGTAGTTTCACTAGGTTGGTATACAAATGTTTCAAACATGTATGTGTGCATTTATATCTTTTTCTTCTTTATTTCACTGGTTCCTTCATGTTGAGTTTGAAATGTGTCCCATATTTTTTTGGCTGATGTGCACATTTACAACTTAACATGCTGAGATTTATGGATTGCACAGAAAAGAACATGCATTGCTCTTTTATTCTTTAGGTTTACCTTCTTTTCTTCAGCAGTCCATTCGCTTTTAGGTTTTGGTACTGTTACTTCTCCAATTAGTTTTGTTGGAACTTATCTTCCTTCTTTAACACTGTCCCAAAAGGTCAATGGTTTCACTGTTAAGGAAGATCTCCAAATGATTCTTCTAGTAACCATAATCATCTTCCTTGAAGAATGGAGGCTTGTGGATGGATTGTAATTCTTCGTGACTTGCCATGATCTTTGCTCTAAGCACTTAAACTTTGATGAAGAGACTTACTCTGATACCAATTGTTGTCCCTTAGTTCTTTAAAAGGGGGTTGAATAGGACAATTGGCAAGTAATTAAAAATAAAAACTAAGTGCTAAAACTTCTTAAAGGGCTCTAATGATCTGGATTTGTACCTTTAAGGCTGAAAGTACATAAGGATCATTCAAGGTGAGATTAAAGTTTGGGTAGAAAGTGAACATGACTGATCCAACATTCATGGAGGTTTCTATAGTGCCAATTATTGCATGTTGGTACTCTAGATATTTGGTATCCAGAAGAGCAATTATGGTAACAATAGGTAAACCTTTTTTGTTACGGTAAGAAAAAGTCATTCTGATAGCACCAAAATGGATATGAGTGTATCCTTGAAAGATCCATAGATGCAAGAATTCTAGAAGTATTTCCAAACAAACGAATTGTTCTTCTCCAGAAGCTTGCATGGAACACTAATCAAAGCTTAAGGATTGAACATATTTTTTATGGGTTTGGCAAGTTGTCTGATTAAGGTTTTGATAGAACGAGTCCATGATCCTTTTTGTTTAGATCATTTGTTTGATAGAACATATTCTTTCATTTGTTTGCATCATAGAGATTAAGGAAATGACCAATTGTATCTTGGATTTTTTGGGAATCTGGGATATAACTGAGTTCATACAAGTAATTTATTTTATTAGATGAAAATCTATTGAAAATGGGTAGAAGAGTAGGGTAAAAGTTAAAGGAATAATGGGAGTAGTTTGTGAAGAAGAGGAAGATGATTCTATTGGGATTTCCATGATAAGTAGGTTGGCCTTTGATATATATATATATATATATATATATTTGTGGGACATGTAATATATATTGAATGATATCACTCACAACACATGATTCTATAAAGCTCAAATCTTAGACTTGTTTGGTGTAGTTGTTTGCATCTCTTGAAGATCTTTCTATGAAATATAACAAACTAAAAATAATACTAGATTAACTACTATTTTATTTTTAGACTTAAAATTATTAAGTCTTATGCTTGAATTTTGACAACCTCTCTTGTATTTGTACTAAGCTTCCTATACGTAATTCAAGATATAATCTATTTTTCAATCCAAAAGGAGGTGAACTCGGAAGTCATAAAATTATCCCTCTAGGATGTTTCAAAAGATATACAATTTATTTCACTATCTATATATTTAATTCGAATAAACGGTTCAAATAATAATTTAATCGGATCTCTATGTTAAGGTAAAAATCTAATATTTTATAACTACTCAAATATACTGTATAATTATCTACTTATCTTCATAAAATTTTACTTTCGAATAATTGACTTAACTTCTTAATTTTCTTATTATTTATTTTGATTGTATTTCATTAAAATACCTTTCAAGTTGCCTAAAATGAATTCAAAGGCTTAAAATATTTCTTGAATAAAAGTTAAATTAAATCTATCTGTCTATAGCTTTCAAATAATATTTTATTTATTAAATATTTTCTTATATTTTTGAAATAAAATTTTATTCTAGAGACACTGATATTTAAATTCGTATATATGTCTTAAAAATTTCAGGATACTGAGAAGGATTTACAGGATAAACCAGTAGTTGAAATTCCATTATTCACCGACATTGACTGCCATTGACCAGTGATTGGTGGAAAATATGAATTTACCACTAGATGCGTCTCAATTCCAAGAGTTCTCCGATGCATATTCCGTGACTTGAAACTTCTTCATTTGTTGCAATTTGCAGTCAAAATTAGAAAAATCTAAATTTTTTACTGGCGATTTCTTTGCCATTTGACATTGGATAGAATTGATTTAGGTACATAAAACTTGTGAAGTGATCTTGCCAAAACTACCTTACTTGTAAGAAATAAAAATCTGACTATACTTGATAAATCAACAAGAAAAAGTATCCAAGGAAAGTTAATATTTCATTTGATTAGAAAATAGAGTGAGAGAAGATGAATAAATATTTATCTACGGATGCATAAAAAATTAGTGGCCCAAATCATAATTTAATAACCGTTATGCTCTTAACATTTAGTTAATTAGTCCTCTAGTTATATATTAATTTAAATCTATTTAATAATTTAATTTTGAAAAGACTCAGAAAAATATCATATGATTTTGTTATTTTACATATCATAATATGAGGACCTTTTTGAAGTTTATAAGAACATTTTCAAGTACTATCTAAGTGTGAATCAAGCTCTAGCAAGTGTTTTATAAATCTTATGAATAAGAAAGGGTTATGTATATAAATGTGTAATCTTTTTAAGCATAACACTATAAATATTGTTTTGAGATTATAAGTATGTTTGAATTAGCTTAGGTGAGCGTACATCCATATATAGTAAATTGGGAATCCTTTGGAGTGTACATCTTAGACTTGTTACGGTTTGATTTGTGCCCGTAAGATAATTGATGAGTGTAGAACTCTCAAGTGGGGTTTCTTAAAGGGAGGACATAAGTGAGTAATATCGAATCTCTATAAAATCTGTGTCCATTATCCTTCTTCTTCTTCTCTGTTTGTTGATTCATTTTTCCCAAAAATTTGTGAAGCTTCATTCAATCCCCTCTGAAGCTATCGAGGGACAATACCATTGTTTTGAATTAACTTGATTCATTTACATCTCTGCTAATTTCTATTGCATTTCGCACAGTTTAGAGATGGAAATTACAACGTGTCGTTCACAAAAACCGACACCTAGCTCCATGGTGTGGTTCCTTCACCAGGTAATTTCACATCTGATTTTTGCCTTCCATCTTCTACCCATGTGCATCATCACAATTATCCCACTGCACCACAGAAACCGACACCTAGCTCTAATTGTACACCAATGTTTCATGCAAACAGTCCGGCTCCACTTCCACAATTGACACCTACATCCTTTCCACTTATGAGTCAAAGGCAACAAACCCACACCAACTCAAAACCGGACACCTGTATCTTCTCCACTCATGGACCAACTTTGCACTTCTACTTCAGCTCCACGTTCACCTAGCTCTGATACCATGCGAAAGCGAGCAAAATTACGTGCGTATTATATCATAATTATGAGAGTTACAATACGTTTTAGATACTGTGATGTACAGTGGATAAAGATAACTATTACATGTCGCTAATATAAAGGATAAAACCAACTAACAGTACTTGTCAATTACGTGTAATACATATCCTTCAACACTTCCAATACAAATAAGTCTAACCTTAATGCCATGCAATTTTCTTCCATTGTAAATAAGGAGCTTTATGCCTACCCATTTTGTGTTTTAATTATCTATATTCCCAACTTTTAAAAATATTGCCCTCAGAAACATTTTTTCCATCATTGGCTTCATCATTATTGCTTTGTCTCTATGAAATTAGATTTTGAAACCTGACTGACAGTAATCTATTTGAGTGAGTTAGAAAAGTTATATCAATCTGATCATGATGGTTTTTATTTTTAACATTTTGAAAGGAGCTTGGAGAAATGTATCATCATTTGTTTAAAATGGCAAACCTGCACCCATTTCTGCATTCATTGAATTGCCCTACATCTGATATGTTAGTTCATTCTAATTGATTACTCAAATATTTCCCTTATCTCTATCTTCATTTAGCTCCACCATTGGCTTGAAGACCTTAGTTGCAATCACCAAAAGGCAAGGATTCTAGGTCCATATGGTTATCATGTTCATTATCTTTTTTTATCAGTCATAACAAACATGCCTAAGAAATCCACATTTGTAGCATTCAACGCACCAATACAGATTTTCCAAAATTCATAGCATGATGCCTCCCTTTAGTGGAACAATCGCATCTAACAGAATCCTAACTCATAATGAACAAGTCCAACCAGTAGAGCTCTGTACATCAACCCTCACAAAACTTCCAATCTTGTTACATATGGCCTGTATCGTTGTTTGGTTTGGATAGAGGGATAAAAAGGAATTGGAAAGGAAGAGAAAGGATTACGAATATCCCTTGTTTGGATGTTTTATGAGAAGGACAATTATCTAATACTATATATAACTAGTAAATTAGGAAAAACTTTTTTGAACATAAAAGTGTATAAAACTTTTTTAACAATAATATTATAAATTTTAATTGGATTGATAATATTTCTTTATAAACCTAATTATTAGTTCAAAATTTAAAATTTATAATGATTTAAAATGACTGAATAATTAATAAAAATGTTTATATTTTTAAGTTAGTGTTATTTTATTTTTAAAATATTTAAAGCTAAAATATTTATAATCTATATACTATATCTATACTATATATATAAAAGTGGCTAACTGTTAAGCATATCGTGGCATGTTGAAGAAGAAGATGGCGAGATGAAGCATTGCTTAGACTCGAAAGCTTGGAAGCATTATGATATAATTCATCCAACATTTGCAGCTGAATGCAGAAATGTAAGACTTGGACTTTGCATAGATGAGTTTCAACCATTTGGTTAGTCAGGACAACAATATTTGTCTTGGCCTGTAATAGCCTGTCCATACAATTTAACCTCATAAATGTGTATGAAAGAAAAATATATATTTTTAACTGTAATAGTTTTGAGACCTAGGAATCCAAAAGAGAAATTGGATATATTCTTGCAACCATTCATTGCAAATATGAAGAAGTTATGAGAAGCAGGGGGTGCAAACGTATGATGTGTTAAAGAAGTAGAATTTTTAACAATGTGTTGCATTGATGTGGACAATTAGTGATTTTCTTGCATATTGTATGTTTTCAGGGTGGAGTACAATAGGGAAGTTGACATGTCTTTATTGCATGGATAACTCAAATGCTTTTACTTAGCTAAAAGTGAGTAAGACATAATGATTTGACAACCAACATAAATTTTTATCCAATGAACAACCATTTCAGAGGAACAAAATAACCTTCCTTAAACATAGAATCGTGATTGACACTACACCACCAATTTGGTTTGGATCTAAGATATTAATAGAGATAGAGGAATGAAGACTGCAAAAGATCATTGATATTGATGGTTGTGTAGCGAATGACCTTATTTCCACGTAATTGACTAGAGGAACAAAACATATTATGGGTTCTATCATATTGAAAACTAACCTGATCAGGCATAATTTTGATGTGATGCAGATTGCAAAGAATGTTTTTGATAATATGTTTAATACGATGATGAATGATGAAAGGAAAAACTTAAGATAATGCCAAATCAAAGATAGACTTGAAACCGTTTTGTCAAAGGCCGAAATTAGTTCATGATCCTTGAACTAGAAAATATCAAAAAGCTTGTTACACTCTTTACAAACGGGGAAAAAAGGCTATATGTGAATGGTTTAAAGGATTGTGGTTTCCAGATGGATATGTTTCAAAAATGGGCAGATGTGACATACAAAGGCTTAAGTTGTTTGGAATAAAAGTCACGATTGTCATGTTTTCATGAAGCGATTGATACCAATTGTGTTTCAAGAACTGCTTCCAACATATGTTTGGCAAGCCTTAATGGAGTTAAGCCTTTTCTTCAAGGATTTAACTTCAACTGTTATACATACAAATGATATAGGATGGTTGGAGCAAAAGATTGTTGTTATTTTATGTAAACTTGAACGTATATTTCCCCCAAGCTTCATTGACTGCATGGAGCATCTTTCAATTCATCTTTTATATGACGAGAATCGTAGGTCCAATTCAATATTGATGGATGTATCCATTTGAAAGGTACATTTGAAAGTTAAAAAATAATATTGAAATAAAACTCAAGTTGAAGATTTGATATGCAATGCATATTAAGTGAAAGAAGTTTTAGCTTTCTATGTGCATTGCTTTGAGCCTATGTTAATACACGACATTGAAAAGTCCCTAAAATAATGACAAATATAAATGGGTTATGAAGAATATGATGGGATGCTTAGTATATTCAAACATGCTAGTCGCCCATTAAGGGGTTCAAAATCAGAATGCTAACTGAAAAAAAAAATCATGCTATGCACATATACTTTTATTGAACTATGAGGAAGTAGCACCTTTTATTGAGTAAGTATTCATCTTGATTTCTATTTTACAGTGATAATATAGAATTATACTTGTATATACTTATGTCTATTGTTTTGTTCATTTGTTGTGAAGGATTTACATGTTAGGGTTACGATAAAGTTACTTAATAATTGTTGACAATAAGCTTGATATGTATATGAAGAATGATTTAGCAGTTTAGTTCAATGAATACGTGAGTACATAAAATGCATGATAAACTTGTATTTTCAAATATATGTAATACAATTTAAAGCTTAGTAGCTAAATTAGTATAAATTGTAGGCTATCGATCAAATATGTTACCAATATTTTCATCAAGGATTTGGCAATAGATCTATTATGTACTGTAAAGTCATATCATGGATATTATATCAATGGTTACAAATTTCACTCGAAAGCCCATGGTTCTAATGGAGTAATTATAATAGTGGGATTTGCATAAGGACAATAAATTATAGTGCTGAAGAGAGTGACTATTACAGTCAATTAACTAAAGTTCTGGAGTTCGAGTGACTTGCACTACCCTACAAGAGAATTATTTTATTCAATTGTGAGTGATTTTAATCTTAGATCAAATGTTAGTATGATAGTTCACAAGCAATACAAACTTGTTGATGTGAACTATAAAAAAAAAAAGATTCAATAAGTATGAACCATTTGTCCTCGTGTCACAAGCAATGCAAGTGTATTATGCCACATATCCTAGCTTAAAGCGGGACAAGAATGATTAATGGGTTGTTTGTAATATAAAAGCTAGATATGTGATGAAAGCTTTGGCTATCAACAGTGAACCTTTCTGAGATGATGACACAAATTTTCATGAAATCGACCTTTAAGGTGAAGATCAACGAATGAGCTTGATTGATCCAATGAGTTCATTTATTAACATTAGTAAGAGTGACAATAAGGACAATACGTTAGAAAATGAAGAATTATATGGTGATGATGATGATGCTAATTTACATAACATCGATAGTGATTAAAGGTAGTGTTATCACAACCTAATTTATAATATTTATATTATAATGCTTGAATGTAAGTGAATATCTAAGCATACATGTTTATATTTTCATAAGATGCGAGAGAATTATCAATATCGTGGGAGTTTATCATGGCGAGATACTACACGAGGTACTACACAAGGCCGAGATGATAGGCCTTCTTCTTTTTCATCACCTTATGTACCACTATCTGATTATCTCACTCCATCATCCCCAACTCCACTAGTTGCAACATCACCTTCATATTCTTTGTCCTTTTCACCATTCATTGTACACACACTGTCGTCTACCTGTGATACTTTTACTACATCGACAACTGATCCTTCATCTTTTTATCATCTTAGTCTACAGGTCATTGGTACGAGATATGTTGTTTTAATCATCTCATATATATATGTTCATATTGATATATACATATTTGGTTATATACAATATAATTTTTTTTTAGTTTAATCCCAAAAATTGGTGTTCTTGTCGCATTTCTATGATTTTCAGGGAGTGTTTGGACCCTAAAGGTTATGCTTAAAGATCAATATTAGTGGACATTAAGAATTTCTACTAGGAGGAGTTCAAGGTACAATTTAAATTTTTTAATTTATATAATTCATGTGTTCATATTTTGTTTCCTTATATTGCAGAAGTATTTTCTTTGGGATGGCTCTATGGAGTCCATGATCAAAATTGAATGGGAGCATACAACTACTAGGCGATATTCAAATGTTTTATCCTAATAAAGACATAGTGGCAAAATACCATAATGTGTCTCCAAAGATATTTGAAATTTATGAAAGCAAAAATGGGATACATCGAAATTTCAAGCTCGGTTTGCCCAAGCTTCTAGGACCAAATGCATAAAGACTACTAAGGTTGGTATTAGTCTGTCTTGGCATATAGTCGGATCTAGACCATTCCTTGACATGCTTTGGATTTAGTTAGTTTATTTACTTATCATTTTTTATTTAATAATGTGTCGGCTAAAGTAATAAAATTTTAGTTCAAGAGAAAAAACTAAAACGTCCAACCACAAATTTTAAGGTTTTTAAAAAGACACATATTAAGAAGAAATGCAATCAATTAGTTGATAAAAAGTTACAAAATACAAATTAGTGTGCTATTAACTTTACTTATATTTCATAATAACTATTCATATTTATTAAGAAATGATAGAGAAAAATATTGTTGATGTTACTTCACAGCTATTAGAGGGTTCTGCAAATTCTCAAACCTTCAACATCAACCAGTTCTATTGGATACTATTGGAAGATACAAGAAGACCAGAGTGTACGAATTTGGCTATAAGGCGATATATAGTCGACCACCTTCTTGTGCTAGCTTTTACTGAGCCACATCATATGTGACTCTAGATCCAAAATTGCAATCGCACATTAGGAGGCAAGTCCAAGATGAGTTTCAACAAGAGTTTGATGTATGGTTTGCTGCCCTTGAGCAAACCATGCAGCTTACGCTAACTTCTGTGTTAGCTACCATGCGCAATCAGAGGCCTCCAATACCAGCACCATCAACAACACCTTCGCTTCTAAAGGACAATGATTATTTGAAAGCACATGATGATGACAAAGATGATTTTTTTTTTCATATTTATGTATCTTATATGTACAATGTTATTGTAAACATAATATATTTTATTTTTAATAAATTAAATATGTTTTATATATTGTGTTTCTTTTAATATTAGTTTGTAATAAAATATAAAATACAACTATGAATATAAAAATTTAATAATATACAAAAATATTAAATAAAATTATATGACAAATAGCAACGAAAATTTCCAAAAATAAGTTTAGCGACGAAATATTTTATTGCTAAAATGGTGTCACTATTCCGTCACAAATGCTTAGCAATGAAATAGTGACAAAATTTTAATGACTAAATTTTTTGTCACTATTCCATCGCTAGGGATTGCAACGAAATGAAATTTTGTTGTCTACCTCTTAGCTATGACCAGTTTGAAGTTAAACAGGCTTAGAGATATAATTTATCTAATTAGTAATGAAAAATTTCGTAACTAACTCGGCAGATTTTAATATATATATATATATATTGAAAAAAATATAAGAATCAATTGAGCTAAATATACACTTTATTAAATGTTGATTTTGACTTGGATTATAATTGAACCAAATTCATCAAATTATGGTGTAATTGATTCAATTAAAAATTTTAGATACAATTGAAAATTCAGGAAAAAGTTTAATAGTCATTGAGCACACAAATTTTTAACTCAAAAATTTGTCATGATGAATGAGCATATAAAATTATGACATACACATTTTCATCATAATATTTTGCCATAATATAGTACCCTACTAAATTACATATAAAGAGAAGTAATATCTATCACTGTATTAAATAATTTGAAAATTATGATAAAATTATTTTATTTAGGCACATAAAAAAGCATAGTAAAATTAATTAATTTATTAAAATAAAAAATTTCATTATATTTTAAATAAAAATATCAATGTAAAATTTGAATTTGAATTTAAATTTAATTAAAAAATATAAATATTTTTTAAAATAAGTTTATTTCTTTTTTATTTTAATTATTCTACCTTTTCTATATTTAGTAATAAATTTTTTTATATTGTCATCAAATTGATTGGGTCGAGTTATGGGTTGACCTATTCAAATCAGTTTTGACTCAACCCGTCAAGTTGATCCTTATCTAACCCAAAAATTTTCAGGTCATTTCAAGTTTGGATCACTTTTTTAAGGCAGATTTTTGGGTTGGGTCAGAAATTGTCATCTCTAACAATAATTGAAAGATTTAGCAGAAAACAAAGCACTAATTAAAAATGAGATTGAAAATCATCTAGTTTTGTCAAATTGTAAAGTTTTATTTTATAAAGATAATTTATTTTTATTATAGATAATTTCAATTTATAATCTATAATATTAAATTTTTTATATATTTTTTGTTAGACTAAATCTTATATAATTATTAGTTTAAACTCTAATAGTATTATTTTTTTTTCTCAAATGGCTAACTTGTTTTTTTATTTTTAACTCTTATTTAGTTTTTAATTTTGATTTTCATCATTTTATCTTAAATTTATTTTTTCATTTACTTACTAATACAAAATATATTTACTAAAGGTTATTTTATATGTATTTTAGAGTATTTTTAATTGTTTATAATTTTACATAATTTATTTTCTTTATCTATATAAATATACAATTAAAAAATAACTAATACATGTGATTAATAATTATTTTAATCACGTGCAATACACGTGAAGTAAAAACTAGTATGTATCAAAAGGGGTGACACATTTGTGACACCTATCGTGTGTCACCCTTAAGACATTGTTTGGCAATTTTTTCAAATTAAATATATAATTTTATCATTTTCAATTTAAATCAAAATTTGTAGCCATTTATTCACTTTTTGTTCTTGTATAATACAAATTAAAACAATCAACTAATGGTAATATTACTATATTTTGACATTCATTTTGAGATATATAATCTTAACACTAGTTATTAATTTTATGTATTTTATTTATTCCAATTTTATATTTCATTTTTTCAAATTCTGTAATAAAAAAATTAAAAAAAATAAATATGGTGCAAAAGACGGCATACAGTTTATGTTGCTCCTCATGCTACTAAACGTTTTTCTTATAAGAATAGATGGGAAAGAATAATAAGGGAATAAGTTATTCCATTTGTTCTCCTTAAAAAATGAGGGATAAGAGTTATATCTCCATTTATAATTAGAAATAATTTTTAACATGAATATTTTACCTTAATATCTAAAATCCTTTCTTATCCTTTTGAACACTCAAACATAACAAAACACTTGGCCTCTTGTTTCTTTTCTTTTCTTATTTCATAGATTAAAAGTTTCTCATTTCCTTTCCCAGTCATCTAAAACTCCCAAACATAGGCTAAAAGGGAGATCGCAAATTCTACTATAAAATTAAAACATAATTTTGCTAAACTTGAGTTATGTTTGTTGTTCCTCCCTACTAGCACCCCTTAGTACTAGAACTTGTTTATCAAAACACCATCGTTCCATCCTTAATATCTTATATTTGTCTTTCGAATGGTAAAATTGGAACAAAAATAGATTATCACTTGTTGCCCTAGTCTCGATTTCTTTGTTTGGCTTTCTAATCTTCTTCTTTGTTTTAATAAAGGCTATTTGATTGAAAGTCCTTATCACCAAAGCGAAGCAATAAGACATTATGATGCCCGGTCGTACCCCTATCTCTTTCATTACAACTGTTTCATCCAACTCTATTTTCGCTTCCACCTGCCTCTAACCCTTCATATCACGTTTTATCTTCTTAAAATCTATAAAATTAATAGGGAAAGACATGAACACAAAAGAAAAAGCTAGACCTTGGATCATGTTGGATATGCGAAAGCGTGAAAATTTAATATGAAAAGTTTGCCAAAAACAAACACAAACGTATAAAAATTTACGTGATTCACCCTTTCTCTATGTCTATGTCCATGGTCAAACCTTGATAAAAATTATTTTATTATAATATAGAGGTCTTACATAGAGAATTTAATATAATGAGTCGTATGCCATTCTTTGACTTAAAAAGATAATCACAAAGAGCATTGTTCTCTTTCTTGAAATTTTATGGCTCTTCAATCTTCAAGAGTATGTTCTCTATCTGAGATTCTTCACTCTTGATTATCTCCTTCTTGGTAATTCACATTCTAATATTTTACTCACTCTCCATATTTTTCTTTTCTCTCCTCTCATTACGAAGATTCTTGACTAGAGGTAGCAATTTTTAATGTGATCCTAACCCGCCAGAAAATTACTTGAACAAATCTGAAATGACTGAAAATTTTTTGGGTTAGGTTGAATCCGAGTCAATTCGACAAGTCGAGTCAGAACTTATCTAAACGGGTCAATCTCGTAACCCAATCTAATTGATCCAATAACAACATAAAGAAAAAAGATAAATTTGATTATTAAATATATATAAGATACAATAATTAAAGTAAAAAAGAAAAAAATATTAGAATGATTATATTATTTAATTAAATTCAAATTCAAATTCAATTCTTTTATTTTTATTTAAAATATAGTGCTATTTTTTTAATAAACTTTCTTTTAATTTTACTATTTTTTATGTGCCTAAATTATAATTTTTATTTATTGTGACATGTTAATTTATAACAATAAAAGAATTTATTCAGGATCTAGTACATAAATTTAGAACACCAAATCTAACAATTAAATGAACACAAATTGCGTACATGTTTCCGCATTGAATCCCAAATTGTTTTGAGCCATAATTATGAACGCTAAAATTAAATCACTTGAATGATATGTCAGAATAGTTGAAAACAGAAGATAGGTCTTTCTCTCCTTTACCTTCTCAAAGACGGCTACAATAGGCGTAACAATTAGGGTTTTTCATTATGAAGGTAGGAGAGGGGACCTAGTCTATTTGTAATAAATTTTAATAGGTTCACCCATTACAGGTTCATGTTAAAATAGGCTTACACTGACCGTCTTCCATATCGGCCCACAAAAGGTGTGACAAGCCTATAACTCAATTGATCACATTTTAATTGGGCTTACCCTAAATCAATAAACTATATTATTCAGTCTGTTTTATAAATAGTTAAAACCAACCTATAATTAATGTTAGCCCACATAAAAAATTCCAACATTCTCCCACTTGGACAATATTAATTATATTGTTTTTATGTTTTATGAAAGAAAACTTTTTTTTTTTTGAAAATGACTCTTAGACTAAATACTTTAAACTCAAGTGTGGCCATACAATTTTTAGAAAACATATAGTTTATTGATAAAGTGACTCCTCAAACACAATCATGTCCACATTAAATTATCAATATCGGATTATGACAGTAGTTATGCCTCTTATTGACATAGTACCAATCCATAGTCACAAACATTGACAACTTAACCGACCTGGATTCCGATGTAGCAGTGTAGTAAGAAAATAACGTCCACATGTGATCAATACACTATTTTCTTGTTAGTCCTCCAAACATTTCTCTTTCACACATGCTCAAATGAGCAAGAGAAATTTACAAAGCTTTACAGTAAGACTGTTATTTCCATTTTGAAATATAATCACAATGCCTTAGCCTTTGTTTCCATAAATACAATTGGAAACCAGTTCTGCTTAAGATAATCACACCAGTTTTAAGCATATTAACCACAACTCATAGCATGCTATATATATATATGCGCATAACAAACAACTACAAAGCACTCAACCCATATAAATAAATATGAATAAACAATGTAGCAAAATTTTTTAACTTGAACGTTCCATTACAAGCACAAAAAAAAAAAAAAAA
>CATIWR010185796.1:0-72644 GCA_949677035.1 Omphalea diandra
TTATAATATCTCGATCTATAAATAAAATACAAATCATGCAATAAGTGGGCAATCAATTACAAGTATTAGGTTCAAATATCAATCAATTGCAAATAATAATAATAATAATAATAATAATAATAATAATAATAATAATAAAGAAAGCTATACATTCTAAGACAGCCAGTAACAAGAACTAATTTTCCATCTTCCAACATGAAGCAACCCATCATATTCCCAAAGTAACCTTTCATCTTTCATTAGCACCCTATATTAATCAACATCGTGTTTTCCCATATTCTATTCTAGCATTCTTGTAAGGAAACAAACCATCTTCAACCTTTAGCAATCATAATTTTGAACAAAATCTTCCCAATCCTAACGATAATGGATGAAAGATTTTCTGTTGAAATCACAGACGATGCTTTGATTTACAACACACTTGTAAGTTTTCTAGCTTTTATGGTTTTGTTATGATTTTTTTTTCCTTTACTAGTACGATTCAAGAAGCCAATCTCAATGTATTCTTTTTTTTTAAAAAAAAAAGATCTTTTAAGTTCATCCCATCAAAATACCTATACCTTATAATGAGTGAAGGAGAAAGGGAAGGAAATTTCAACCTCATCATTCTGACTATAGAATCATGGGTTGCCAAGGTTCAAATGGGACTTAGACATTCCCACATGATTGGACTTAAAGAACTTTTTTGCTTCTACAATGTCCATGAGGGTTACAAATTAATCTTCATTTATGTCCCATTAACTTCTTTTGATTTTCAAATTTTGAATGAAAATGGAATTGAAATTTTATATTAGTTACATGGTTAACAACTTGCACGAGGAATGGACCATTTGAGTTTTTCAGTTGCTTGCCATACCAAAGAGTTTAAAAATTGTTTGGTATGTAATTCTTTTTTAATTCTTTTTTATTGTTTTAATGTTTATAATCCATTTTTTAAATTTTTTTAGTTATCGAATTGTTGCTTTATAAAATGTGGTTGAAGGTTGTGCCTCCATGTTATGTAATTCTATTTTTGGATAAGGAAATAAGAAAATAAGAATAAAGGCAACTTTAAATTCTCCACCTTATAAAGTTCATTATGAATATCACAAGATTATTTCTAATGGTAAGAAGTAGAATAAAAGTACTATGTGTAGATTGTAGAAAAGATGGAGAAATGTTGTCAAGGAATTTGGTATATAACAACATGACAAATGCACTTTCACTAGTTCAGCCCGGGAGAATTCAACATTTGTCTATCCATCAAGAGTGATGATGATTGAATGACAAATTTCATTTGAGGTAAAGTTTGGAATATTTGAACATTGTTTTTTTTTTTTTTTTTTTTGTGAATTATGTTAACAATATTTTACTCTAGCTGATTTTTTTGGGTTAATTTTTTTAGATTTTCTTTGGTCAATTTTACGAGCAATATTTTTTGGTTTATTATATTTCTAATTTTCTAATCTATTAAATATAACTATTGTTTGAGATTGCATAGTTGGAAAGGGATTTGGAGACATTGTTTTAGAGAAATCTGAAATAATGTTAATTTTTTCTCTAACGTAATGTTGTTTCTAATCAACTAAAATATTTTATTAAAAAATCATATGAAATCTCATTAGGTATTTGCATTAAAGATTGTTATCAATGTGAGAGAGAAAAAAATCACTAGAAACAATAAGAGCAAACTATTTAATCTAGAGAATACCAAACATCGCTTTTTATGGAAGGAGGCAAATGAGAAACTCCTTCACAAACCGTCATAAATAATAACTCTAGCTACTTAATTGAAACACCACTCACAATAACTTAGGCTACTCAAACAACGTGTCACAATAACACATTTTGATTCAAATGAAATTCTCCTCTTATCCCAACTTTCTCTAGTAACCTTCTCTTAATTTGAAATAGAAGGGAAACCTTATCTAGCAAGTGTCTCTCCTATTTGAAAATGAAGGAAACCCTTAGCTGGTAATCTTCTATCCTATTTCCAGTCTAAAGGTCAAACTTTTATGCTAATTTTCTTGTCTATTTTTGAAATTACAGGATAACCTTCTCTCCTCTCATCTTACTTGATCTTTCTATTGGTGTGGAATGATACAATGGCTGATAGATTCATAGGGAAGTGTCGCCAAAGAATATCCACTTTAAAGATATGATAAGTTTTTGAATTATATCAATGATCTTTTGGGTTTTGGCTACTCTGTTTGTAATTTTATTTTTTTAATTCTTAGAGTTTATAAGTCTATTAGTTAGCTAATGTGAAAATTACTTTTCTAATGTGTGAAATATTTACTTCTTTCTAATTTTATCTATTGCATGTGTATCTTGTTTGATCTGATTTATTTATTACCATATACAAGAAAGTTACAAATAATGTTATCAAACCTAAGTGTATATGTAATGGATATGTTTTTATTGAAAAAGTGTTATGATTATACATAAGATTTTTAATTTATTCTTTCTTTCATTTTCTTCCTTGACATTCCTTGCCAATTCTCATGATTTTATCTTTATCATTGATTGTACATTGATAATTGATTGAATAAACATGCATACATGCATTATTTTGTTTTCATGTCTTACTAACTTGCATAGAGCACATTTATTGCATCATGGCCCTCTTCAGCGCTACGATCAGGTCAACCATGGCCTTTGCCTAGATGTGAGCAATCTAGAAAAGGGGAAAAAGAAGCATGCTCAAAATAAAGTTTATGATGTAATCAATACATAAAAGCTTAAAGAAACAAATTACTCACATGAGTGGTCTCGGCCAACTAGAAGGTACAGATTGACCAAGTGATCTACAACAACATCATCAACCCAATCAATGAAGCCATGCAAGACTCCACTAGGCTATCTGGCATAGAAGCCAAGTCACCCACCACCACGAGCTCCATGCCTTAAAGTAGATCCACGACCCCATTTGCAACCCCGAGTAGTAGTAGAGTCAGATGTAGAGGCAAGAGTAGTATATCTTTGTGTCACCTGAGAAATGGTACCTTAGCCCATGTGTTGCAGGATGATCTCCTCATCAGGTGCATAATGGCGAAATGAGTATATAGTCGCTTTTAATAAAGGGAGGCTCCCTTCGAGCGCACCAATCATCGAGGACTTATAGGGAGTGTTGGCAAAAGATAGCTACTCCTTAGAAATGTAATGCAAGGCTGCAGCAAGCTCTGCTCCCTTAAGATCCCTCGCCTAGAACATCCTAGTGGGCGAACGCTGTGGGACAAGTCGTTGTCCAAACCATTGCACCAAAAAATGATATGCTCTCCCAAATACCACTCATGAATGGAGGGCTCTCCCACTAGTCGATGACTATAGGAGATGAATCAGCCTCTGCCACCTCTAACTACCAAGTCTCCATGATACCCATTCAGTTGAGGTACATCTGTAATAAAGACACAAAATCACTATAAGTATGAGAGCAGTAATGTATAAATAATTATGACACATGCAGTTATATCAGTGCAGGAGAAATAGCTGACCCAGAGTGATCATGTTCAAGCAAGTATGCCTAGTACCCACGGGAGACTCTTCATAGCTTATTACGCTCCATCGTGTAAAATAAGGATAGATGCCCTCCACACCATCCCTGGGATCCATGCCTTACAGTAAGCCCAACTTGATGGCTTATAATAGTTAATAAGCAATGATATGAGCCTCAAAACAATAAGGTAAAACCAAAGAATAAAGAACAAAGGAGATAAATAATACTTATAATGAGGGTTCTCTAGGCATTGCACATCTGGCATTGGGAGCATCAGTCAAGGTAATGGTAGAGGTACACCAACATTATGGAACACCAATTAAAATGGTGCAGCATGCTTAAGTCCTCTAGCATGGGTATTAGGCAAAGCTCCGTCACCCTAGAAGCGCTTGAAAATACGGATCCCGACAAGGCGTGTAGTAATAAGCAATGTGCATGCTGATCGACCACCTCGTTGAGACTATCATTAGTGACAGTATGTGTGTCAGCCTGAACGTTTGACCTTATCATAGTCATGCTCCCCTTCAATAAGGGAACATAACCAATAACTATACAAATAATCTATCTAGAGAATCAGAACATATATGCTAGAATTAGTAAGTAGAGAAATGCTCGTGAATTATAACCCAATCAGGAAGGTGAAATCTTTAGGAGTAATCGTAATCTTACCAATTAAGGGCAAATGAAAGGTGTGGGTCATGTCCATCCATCACTCTACTAGGCCATATACCATCGAAAGGTCAATCCCTAGTATATCATCAAGTAGCATCTGTAAAAAGGTCTACATCCTGGTCCCCTCCAAACGGACCCAGACTCGGGAGTGCAATGTATGACCCCACGCCCTAAAAGGACCACTGGAGTCGTCTCTCTCTTAAAAGGAGACTATCCCCTGTAAAAGGGCAAAACAAGTTATAGTAAGATAAACATGCATATGTATTTTCTCTCAAGTCACTAGAGTTATTTGCAGGATATAAGAAAATTATGAATTTAATTTAAAAAAATCATTCGGAGGCGCAATACCTTTAAACTAGTGTGTTCAGAGAAAATAATGGATTATTCAAGTATGCATCCTAATTGATCAGGGGTCATTTTATAAATTAATTTCAATTAATTCCTTATGCAGGTTATAGAATGAAGCCTATGGTACGCAAATCAAGGCAATCAACAAAACTCGTAGATAAAAAATAAATTTACTAAAAATAAATGGTAAGTGTCCTAAAAATTATCTCTAAGTATTTTATAAGCTAACCTAATGTTCGCAGGTAAGAAGTAAAATCAATGTTAGTACTAAAGCCTATAGTGACAAAGTGCACAAAAAATAGAATGAAATTAAAAAGAAAAGAAAAGACATTTATCGTTCCTGAGGCGGCTCCTGCGAGATGATTGTACAAGTTTTAGATCATTGTTATGTAGCCCTCTAGAGGAAACTAGGCAAAATATTTTTTACAATTATGCCCTTCAACGGGCTCAACTGCTTGAATCCTTACTAGGATCGTAACTGCTCTAGGGCCTCCAAGGTCGGGAAGTCCTTATTAGCAAACTCCTCTTAAACATCGAACATCTTATTGTTGGGAAACCCGACCATAACGATTGCCTGAATAAGCTAAGGTCACCTAGAAGCTAAGTCAGCAACTTTGAAAGAGAAAGAGTAAGTCAGGAGCTTTGAAAGAGAAAGAGTAGAGAGAGATGAGGAATAGTGCAAATGAGACGAGTCGCCCTCGGAGGGGCTTATATAATAGTCTTAGGCTATACAACCCTTGTAAGGCTATACAACTCTCTAAGGCTTTGTAGCCTAGGGCAAGATATACAGCCTTATTGTGCCAACCTAGCCCGAGCCAGGCCTTGCAAGCTAAGATCCTTTCTTAGCCCCCAACTTCTCTTCTAGCCTAATTGTGTCCAAATTATCAAAATACCATTGATTTCTCCTCAAGCCCAATTACATCCAAATTACCAAAATACCTCAGTTTCCCAAAGAGCCCAATTGCATCCAAAATATCAAAATACCCCCAACTTCCCAAAGAGCCCAATTGCGTCCAAATTACCAAAATACTCCCAGCTTCCCAAAGAGCCTAAGAACACTTAAATTATCAAAATGTCCCTAACTTTCCAAAAGAACCAAGAACACCCAAATTACCAATTACTCTCTTTCCTTTTAAAACACCCCAAGTTTCTTGATTCAAGTCAAGCCACCAAGACATATCAATGACAAAATTGTCCTCTCTAATATCTTAGAAGTATTTTAAGGAAAATCTTTTTCTCCTAGAAATAACAAGACCAAGGAAGCTCTTCCTACAGTATTTATGGCTCAGGCTCGCCATCTTCAGATAAGAACAAACCCCTAGGACCGCTAGAAGGGCTGCAAGAATATAGATTCATTTTTACCAATATCAGAAAAGCCTGAATGACATAAGGACCACCTATGGGGCATCCTTTAGCTAAAATCATAAGTCAAAAAGATTGAAACTTCTCTAAAAAGTTATCAAAACACTTGGTATCTGCTACAGAGTTGTTAGAACCACTTCAGTACCTACTTAAGAACTGCGAAAGAGTTACCAAAACACTTGGTACTTGCTGCTAAAAAGTTATTAAAACACCTAGTACTTGCTAGAGAGTTGTTAAAACCACTTCAGTCCTTGCTTGAGAGCTGCTAAAATGTTATCAAAACACTTGGTAAGAGAACTGTCATAACCACTTTAGTATATGCTTGAAAGCTGTTGAAAAGTTATCAAAATACTCAGTATTTGCTAGAAAGATACCAGAACTACTTCAGTACTTGCTTGAAAGTTGTTGAAAAGTTACCGAAACACTTGGTACCTACTAGAGAGCTATCATAACCACTTTAGTACTTGCTTGAGAGCTACTAAAAAGTTACCAAAATACTTGGTATCTGCTAAAGGGTTGTTAGAACCACTTTAGTACCTATTTGAGAGCCACTGAGGAGTTATAAAAACACCTGATGCTTACTAGAAAACTACTAAAATAACTTTAGTACCTGCTCAAGCAACTATTAAAGATTTATATCCTTGGGTATTCTCACTAATATTTATATTTTATCTTTACTTTATTGCAACTTAATCAAGTTGTCATTTCTCAAATGTTATTTTTTAAGCCTCATAAAGCAGGAGGCAAATTCTAAGCATCAGATTTTGGGTCTCGAGATGCAAGTTCGATAATGAAGATCACTGAACTTATTCCCAAGATGCAAGGTAAAAAGCCAAAGGAAGAGAAATAAAACCTTAGAAAAACCCAAAACCAAGCCTAAAATCAAGCCAAAACCTAAAACAAAACTAAAAACCAATCCTGCTCAAAAGGATATACATCTCTCTAAATAGGGAAGTACTTCCCACTAAAACTAGGATGTACAACCCACCCAAAATAGGGATGAATAGCCTTACAAATAAGGTTGTACAACCCTCCTCAGGGATGTACAACCTTACCTTAAACCTTAATCCTCAAAACCTTCTGAAATTGATCCCCCCCTAAAACCCTAGGGTTGTACAACCCTAACAGATTTATGCATAACCCATTCTTGGTTGTACAACCCATGTGCAAACCCTAATTCCAGTACATCCATGTCCTTCTTTATGATTAGATGTGTCCATGGTATGATTATAACCATTCTTAGCACTGTACACTCACTCAACACCTATAAATATCCTCTCCCCATTATTTTTAAAGAGGAAGGAGGCTTTTAAAATCCTAAGGTTACTATGCATAAATTACATCTTAAAGAACCCTAAACATAGAAAACCTTAAAACCCCAACTCACACAACTCATTCCAAGGTAGAACTAGGTATTTCTCTTCGCCTTTTTTTTTATTTTTTATTTTTTTTGCATTTTGGATGATATAAAACACTTTGTGATTATATGAGGGCACAAAAATACACAAAAGACATCCAAGAACCCCTAATTTCCCTTTTCTTCTTTCCCCTTTTTTTTCCTTCTTTTATTTTCAAAACCTAAAAAATAGGGGTTATGTAGCCTTGTCAACAGGCTATACAACCTTGTATCTGGGTTGTACAATATAACCCGTATAATGGGTTGTACAACCCAGTTTGCCTGGTAGTCAATTTTGCAAAAATGATTTCTTTTTTTTTTTCACACTTGGATTTCATCTTTTGCAAATCCCTTTTTCTGAGGTTTTACAACATTCCAATAGCAAAATAAGGGGAGGATAAACATCCTAGGATCCATAAATGGAATTTTAGGGTGATTTTCAAATGGTTCACCACATTTCTTTGTGCAATACTTTATGTTTCTTTGTGTGTGATTTAGTGTAGTGTTAAGTTTCTATTTTGGGATCTCTTTTTGGATAGTGACCAAGTGGTTAACCACTTCTAAGATCTTAAAAGTCTTCTATTATTTATGGTTTTGCTTGTGTAAGAAAATATGTGAATAATGTTTTAGCAACCCTTTTCTTTTGATTTGCATTTTAATAATATTTTAGCAACCTTTTTCTTTTGATTTGCATTTTAACCTTCCTCATGGTTAGTGATGCTAATGGATGTCCAAGCTTTTTATGAACAATGAGAGGGAGGGTTCATTAATCCTAGAATCTCTCTTTATGTGATAATTGTTGCCTTAGGCCATGTGATATCTCCATAGTGCTTGTATTTCATGTTTAAGGTTTCTATCATTCCATGATTTATACATCTTGACTATATGTGTTTCTTATTTCATATTTTGATTTATGATGATTGAATGTATTATCTTGGACTTAGAATGAATGTGAGGATACCTTAACTTTAGAGTTATGATAAGAAGGTCAGCATGGACTTTGATGAGATGGTCATTTACTTTTCTATAGATTCATTACTAACTTGTTTTCTTCCTTTGGATGTAGGTGATATTACTTGAGTTAGACCATGAAGTTTGGTCTTGGTCATTATCGCATATGAATTATGTGTGTGTGGATGGATGATGATATATGCATGCCTACCCCATATTATGAATGCATGATCCCCTACCCCTTCTTAAATATTATATGTGGATGATGGACGTATGCATGAAACCCCCATTTGCCATAATGCATGACCTTTATCCCTTGAAGTTGATGACTTGATTTTTTTTAAAATGAATTGTGCTTAGATATATGCTTAGGGGCATTAATCAGACTAATCAATAACTTAGTTAAACATTACAAGTGAACCAAAGATATCCGAAGGCTAGATTCTAATATTCGGAAGGTTTAGGGTGCCTAACCTCTTTGCCAAGCCGTACTCAATTTTCTGACACGATCTCTAATGAGGTGAAGATAAAATAGGCCCTCTAATTGACTTAGATTAGGTTCAGATTTTGCCTTTCCCAGATTCTTGTCCCGATCAAAGTCAAGTGTCAACTCCACATCTCTTAAGGATAGTGCCAACATATTATCCTGCATCTGGTCCCTTGATGACCTCCCATATGGACTTAAGGCTTTGAATAGTGCAATGCCTAAAGGATCCCCTCATGTGCCATTAATGGGGGATGTACTAATATATGACCCCTATCCCCTTGATCCCTTGATGATTGATAAAAAGTAAAAGTCGCAAGCAAGATCTCACTCATTTGAGCGCCGTAGCGAACCCCTAATCTTAGGCGCTTACAATGTCTATTGGGTAGTTTGCTTGAGGCATAGAGCATATAAAGGTATTCCATATTGACCTCCAAACAAACAACAAGTATTAAAATTCCTATAAAAGTTTAGCAAGAGCAACTTGATAGCAACCAACTTCTTTCTAACCAACCTTCTAAGAGATTTATTTGTAAACTCAAGCTAAATTTATTTTATTACATCTCTTATAAGAGGTATCCTGAGTGTTCATTAGTAAGTGATCTTTTCTTGAGCAATCTTTGTAACCTTTGTATATGTGTAGCACTACTTAGGATTGGGTAAGCATTTTTTGTTATGAATGTATTAATGTTTAAGATAGTGCATATAAATCTATCTTGAAATATGCTTAACAATTACATAAAAACTTCTTGTTTAAAGTCCTAGTTGGTAGAGCTAAATGGTTAAGTTTGGAGTTGTACTCAAAAAAATTTGTAAAGATTTAAGTTGCACCCATAAAAAACTTTTTAGTGAACTCTTTAGTCTATATATTTAAGAAGAGGATATCGACGATAATTTTCTATAAATCTTTGTGTGTTCTTTTTCACTTTCTTACATTTTATTAAATTGATTCTTCAAATTTTCAATTTTGTAAAAATTTATCATAGCTCTGTTCACCCCTTACTCTAAGACTCTTTGGATAAAAATTAAGTTTATCACCACAATGAGACTAGACTATTGATCAATTTGCACTTACAATGGTTCATTTTACAATTAATAATACAATACATTATTTCACCATCCGTTTCCCAAAAATATTAAAATATCATTATAGAATTAACTCTAGGTAGTTAAAAAATTAATTTACCTTAATAAGTTTAACTTCTTTCAAAAAAGCTTGTTGAATTACATAAAGCATCTCAAGTGCTTTCGTAAAATATTCTTTTATTAATATGATAAGAATATTATTATAATTTGAAATATATTTTCATTAGTTGATAAGTAAATTAAATAAAAAGTAGTGCACTTTTTCAACGTTAAATCAATCAAAAAATTTACCTCTTTCTACCGAAATATTTTTTTTAATCTGTATTCTCCAAAAATTAATTATTTGTGATGTAGTAATCCTCGTGTTTTTAATTTAAGAAATTACTTTCTCAAAGACCTTGTAATAATATTGTTAGCAAATAGAAGATGGAGTAGTATATTGAAATAATTATAATGGGGTTTTGGTAAATTAGAAACTATCTGTGTCAAGTCTTCTTCAAATTTTTTTCTTTTGTTGGTAACAAAATTTATAAAAACTCTAATGGTAATTTAAATTTAAATATTTGACTGTTAGTGCAATTCTGGTTCAACCTTTAAAAATAATCAAAATAGATTAGAATTGTGAAATTAAGTACAATGTTAGCTCGGCTCATATATTTGTGGTGCAATTTATGATGAAATTTATATTAGAACATAGTTGAGTTTTATTGGAATGCCTTTTATATTTATATATTTCATGATTCTAACCTATTCTACTATTATTAATTTTAATCAAGACATTGATTGGGCTAATATTAAATTTAAATTTACTATTCTGAGTAATTTTTAAAAGTTAAGTTAGAATCATACTAACACAAAAATTTAAATTTAAATTACTATTAAACCTTTGCAAAATTAATTGCAAACTTATTAGGTCATTCATTCTTGACATTGTCTGTATTGAGCAGCTAGTCTCCTTTATCTCAATGTCAAGTATTATTAAAAATTATAAATCAATGATTTATGTTTTGCATAAGTGCAATAATGGTTATTAAAAGCTCCAAGATTCACATTATGGAAACAAAAGCTCCAAAATTTTTTAAGAAAATATGAATAAGGTTACAACTCTTTGGCTATTATAAAAAGTTTTTGCTTTTGTTTTTGAAAAGCTTGAAATCGTAAAGGAATCATTAGCACATTACCGTTTGTGAACCTATCAAATAGTCATACATCATTTAAGAATACAAACTCTTGGTGATGATATTGGGATGAAATAGGCTTTGTCCATTTGGATGTGATAGAATTGTACCTTGACATTTAGGGCTATGGTGTCTTGGTATCGTGGCTATGGATGTAACTTAGGTGTATTTGGTTAAGTTGCTGTAAGATTTTTGTTTTTTGTTTTTTTTTTTTCTTTTGGCCTAATCTTAATTTAAATTTTTACATATTAGTATAATTGTTATCCAAATTTTAAAAATTATTAAAATATACTAGAATTATGAAATTGAGAGTAATGTTAGCCAACATATCTTAGATCAAAATTAATAATAATGTATAGGCTAGAATAGTGAATTGTATAATATAAAAACATTCTAATAAAATTGCACTATTTTAATATAAATTTCACTAAAAATTATATAAATTTCATCAAAAAATTATACTATAAATATATAAACTGAGCTAATATTGCATTTAATTTCATAACTTTGGTCCACGATTAGAATCATACTGATATACAAAATTTTAAATTTAAATTACCATTAGACCTTTTTTTCTCTTCTAAGGTGCAGTAAGAACTTTCCTTTTGATAGATCTCTTTTATAACTATAATGATGTAGCCATGCGCTTAGACCACATGATTAATGTTTGCTAAAAAGTGGTTTCCTTGACTGCCACACTTGGAAGATGTAGAACAAATTTGAATTATTCACAAGAATCAAAAGTGATTGAATGCAATGCAAATGCTACAAGGGAATTAACACACAACAAAGATTGAGTTCAATAGTTTATATGTTTACGTTGGAAGGCAAGGAGAGGCTGAAACTAAGCAAAAGACTACCAAATGAATGGCGCTAACTCAAGATATCTTAACATAGATGAGAATTTTGACAAGAGAACATATAAAAGAAAGGTATAAAAGAAAGGACTAAGTTATTAAACTGGCAGGGTCCTAAAAGCACTAGGACATCAAGCATACTTCCTTCGCAGGATAAATGTTGAACTTCTTGAAGAGAGGATCATGTTATTTTTCCCCCTTTTTAGGAAGTGTTGATATAATTCTTTGAAATTTTTTATAAGAAATATTTTTGTATCCAAATTTTTTCTTAAGACTCACTCTTTAGTTTGCCGCCTACGAATTTGTTCCTACTTTTTTTCCCCCAATCATATATTTGTTAAACAATTAGACATATAAAAGCAGTGCATTTTTATGCTATTAAATTTCTCTTTCTGTGCCATGACAGATGACTATAACAAAAGGATTTGATTATGCAAAAATATAAGTTAGAATCCTGGCTATAATGCTACACCAAATTTAGGGGTTGGAGTCTAAGACATTTGGAAAAGGAGTAAAAAAAAAAAAAAAAAAAAAGCACAAAAACGAAATAGTGCATTTCATAGGTAAAATGTTACGCCAATATTGTTTTAGGTTCTCAACGAATAAGTAGGGTTGGTTTGTACCAAAACCCACACAAAACTGGAAACTCAAACAATCTCTTCGTATAAAAAGAAAGGCCTGCCTGCTTCTTAGTTGATCTATACAACCATTACTTCCACAGAAAATGAAAAAACCAAAGAAACGAACAACTGACAATTGCCAATGCAACTAGATTTTGAGAGCCTCTCTAAACCCAATGCTGAAACTATTTTCTAGGCCCTTCCTACCAGGTCCTGCAACATTTCCCTTCTGCATCATAGCCACAAACTCGTTGTAATCTATGAGTCCATCCTGCAAAATTCCTACAAAGATTATTATCAACCCTTAAAACACCTAGTAGACAATGAAAACGGATAATCAATATGTGACACGTAAGTAATTGACTATGATGTGCAGAAATTTTAATAAATAGAATTTAAATTGCATTTTCACTTAGCATGTACTTTCAATTTCCAAATGAAAAGCCATAAATGAAAGTGAACACGAATAGAATCGAACTATCAACTACATATGGGTGGACCAAGATGCAACAGAACTTAGAATAGAGCCACCAACCATTGACTCAAATTGTTATGAATCCTTTGATCCTTTATATATTGGATTTTGAGGTGCATCTTTTTTTAAGGCCACTAAGTTTTGATCCTCCTCATCTTTAACTTAAATGATATGTGAATCAAGGAAGAAAAGAAATCACTTACATTGTCCTGGTCAACTTCTCTTATCATTTCTTCCAAGCGAACATCTTCTATGCCAAACTCCTCACAAGCTTGTTGAAGCTCATCTGGAGTAATATAGCCACTTCCATCCTTATCAAAGTATGAAAAAGCTGCAAATAGATGATCTTCTCTCTCAATTTTGTTGAGATGCAATGTTGCAGCTATAAACTCCCCATAGTCAATTGTGCCACTGTTATCTACATCAGCCTGCAATGAAGAGAGAATTTTAAAATGAAAAAAAAAAGAACTTTTATCCTTAATTTATTTTGGTGATTTACGATAAACAACTCCCTCTTCTTCTAACAACAAAGTAAAATATACAACCTCATCTGGACTAAACCATGTAAATGAACAAAGTTACAGCAGTTCTTTTTTCCTTGGTTGAAAACATAAACTTTACTAAGCTGAAAAACCTGTGCGCGCACACAAACATGTTCATTTTATATATAACATAATTCAGGAATACATTTAATATAATTCAGGAATACATTTTCCTAACTATAAGTACTGGATAACTTACCGCCATGTTTAGTCGTAGGAAACAGTATTTTGTTTCCATTTTCTTCCTTTTTCGACTTTCATTTTTCAAGAAATTGAAAAATATTGCAAGTCTGAAATAAGCTTGCTTTCCAAATACTGGAATACTGAAACTATAAATCAAATTACAAGAGTGCAGAGTTTCATTTTTGTTCATTAGCACCAAGTAACAGCTTACTAAAAAAACAGCTTTGTTTTTTTTTTAATAATTTCAAGAAAACCCAAAGCCATTGAGCTAAGAGCCTACTGGTTAAGTGCTTGTCTTGTAGTGGAGGAGATTAGATTCAAACCTCAACAGTCTTAATCCCCATTCAATATCCCCAATGTACCCAAAACAAAAGGATGAAAGCTCTTTTAAACTTGAAGAGGAATAAAGGAGAGAGCTAAGTTAAACAAAAGAAAGAAAACTAGCAACATAGTTTTTTCTTCAAGTAAATACTAAATGTAAAATGAAAACTGAAAATAGGAAGCATTAGTTTAAAAGAGAGAGAGGGGGGGAGAAGGGCATTATGTTAGATTGATCACCCGTTAAGTAATAGAAGCAAGTAGAAAACAAAAACTTGAGAAATTTGAAACATTGTTCCTAGTTTTCATTTAAAAGGATGTCCTATCTGAAAATAACACACTACTTTCTAGTTTACGAAATTTGTGGAATAGTTCTAATTTTCCAAAAATTGAACATGCAATACTATTTCACATGAACAAAAATTAAGAAAGAACATTTTTTGGATTTGTGATAATGCTGAACAAATAATTTTTATTCTTGCTTTGATGATAACAAGCAACTGAAGTTTGTTAATGTGTGTGCAAGTGTTTCATGAGTAGTTGTAGGTAGCTCAACACAAGCTTTTTGGATAGAAGATCTCAAGGATTTTTGAAGACCATTCAAAATTTTTCAAGCCTTCAAAAAAGCTTCTAGACCTCTACACTCCATAAGCCAAGTTTGAAGACTGAGAGACATAATCTTGATGGTGATTAGACACCTTTCTTGGCCAAAGCACAACCATACTCGAGCAAAAACACTCCCATGTCAACAACTCGGTAAAACAGCCAATGGGTTCTATCTCTCAGACGTGACCATGTGGAGACAGACGTGCCCGTGTGAAAGGATGGAGATATGTAACACGATTGTGAAAAAATCTCAAATGATAAGGCTATAGAGTCTATGCAATAAACAAGACCATGCAAGGATGACATAACCATGTAAGGATTACATGAAAACCATGTAAGGATGACATGACCATTTCCCAAGGGAAGATGACTTGACTGTTAAGAGTAAACGACCATGTCTCCAGCTTGCACGACCATACAAGTTGTGATGGCTAGTTTTTCAGCTACTTTTTCATAAAGTGATATTGTGCCTATTGGCTAGTTTTTGGACCTTTGCCTTTACAAGAATTTGACATACAACCTTTGAAAAGGTTACCAAGTGCTAGGAACTAGTTTTGCACGCTCTCAAGTCCTCAATTAAGTGTATTCAAACTATAGTCATATTTAACATAATTACATAAGAGTCAGCTTGTCGCATTAGTAAGAGTAATTGATTCTCCTTGAGCATTACGTGTATACCTTGCTAAAAGATCACATCTTAGATTGGATTTTCAATCTTTATCTCAGAAAAGCTTAAGTTAATAATGATTTGAGATGCAGCTGTAAGTATTTTGGTAAGTCTAGCGGGTGGTACTAGACTTGCTATGGTTTGAGTTGCATCCATAAGCTACTTGTAGAAAGAACTCTCAAATGATTTGCTTGAGGAGAGGAAAGGAGAGACATATTTGGCATCGTCTAATTTATCCTCCCTCTTGGGCTCCTCAGAGACAAGTGATATAAGAGCAAGTGTCATTTTGAAGAAATGCAAAAGAGTGAAGATCATGGCGTTACAAGGAGCTCAATCTATTCTCAAATCTCTTCTCTTCAATAGTACCAATTACCCATATTGGAAGAACCATATGGAATCTTCCTTGATAACAAAAAAGCACAAAGTTATGGGACATCATAGAAAGTAGAAGAGATGTACTAAGAAGGTTGATGAAGTATCCATGCCTAACTTGAGTGAGTGCATAGCCGAAGAAAGAAAAACAAATTTCAAGAATAGAAAGACAGTGCATGTTCTATTTTGTACAATTAACAGAACTCAATATGGCAAAATCCACATTTACATCAAGAAGAAGACTTGAGATACTCTCCAAACCAAACATGAAGATACAAGTGAAGCAGAAAAGAAGAAATCCAAAATACTCACCCATGAGTATGAAACCCTCATTTACAAGCGCAACATGTAAAATTGCTCAACAGTCTACTAAATGCAGATATGGTTGCTAAAATCCTTGGAACATTATTGAGAATTGAGAAGCAAGAAAAACAACTATTGAGGAAGCCAATAAAGTGGACACACTTTCTCTTGATGAACTTATTGAGAAACTCTTAGCTCACAAAATCACCTTAAAAAAGCCAAAAGATGATGAAACTCCCAAAATGACCTTGCATTTAAGGCCAAAGAAAGGAGAACCTCATCAAGTGAAAGTGAGAGTGAAGATGATGGGATTAGGGGTGAGCAAAAACCAGACCGAACCGAAAAAATCGACCAAATCGAGCGTATTTTGTTCGGTTCGGTTTGATGTTTTAATAAAATCGGTTTGTTCGGTTATAATTTTTAAAAAATTCGATTTTTGGTTTTCGATTTGGTTTTTTAAATAGAAAACTGAAAAACCGAATTAACCGAAGTAATAAATAAATCAAACCAATTTGAATCCGACCATATTTAAAATACATATAATTTAATTGATACAAATCGAACCGAACCGAACCGAACTTTTATAAGATCAGTTCGGTTCGGTTTATAGACACGTAAGTTTCAGTTTAATTGATTCGGTTAATTCGGTTTTTCAAAAATTTCAGTTTGGTTCGTTATAAATACAAAAAATTAGGTTTATTAAAATTTGGTAAAAAAACCAAACCGAATCGACCGAACCGCCCATTTGCTCAACCCCTAGATGGGATGACCCCCATGACAAGTGAAATCAAGAAGTTCCTCAGCAATGGAAAGAAATGCAGTTTCAAGAAAGGCTACAACAAAGGTCACTCTTCCAAGAGTAATCAAATCATATGCTATGGGTGAAATAAGCTTAGTCACATCAAGACTGCTCCAAGAACAAGAAGAAGCAATAATCTTCCAAGAAGCACCCAAAGAAGAAGAGGCAAGCTTTCAAGGCCACTACATGGGATGACTCTAGTGCATTGGAAAGTGAAAGCTCCGATGACAAGAAAAAGAGCATGAAAGTGACAATGAAAAGGTAAATCCCCTTGACTATCCATCATATGAGCAATTATGTGAGGTCATTTCACGTTTAACGAATGATCTTGTAAAGATCTCCGATAAAAAAGAGAATTTGAAAAACATCTCCAAAGAGCTTTAAAAGGAAACTGATTTGAAAATTCTTTAAAAACTTTAAAACTTTGAGCAATGATGTCAAGTCTTTAAAAATCATGGTTTTAAATAACAGAAGTTACATAACTAAAGGCTGTTATGTAACATAATTTCAAGGCACCATAATTATTATTACCAATAAATAACATTCAAAAATTTTTTTATAGTATAAAGGCTGTAATGGCTATTAAATAACTGTAATTGCCATTATAGCCATTAAATTAAAATGCAACAGCCATTAAGGCCATTAGTTGAAGGAAAGCTATAGGTTTTATCATTTTCCTTTAAATTCTTCTTATATTTTTCTTTACAACAATTAATTCTTAGGCTTTACTGGTCTTTGTACACCATACAGGGTTTACTTGTCCATAAATGTTTCTTATTTAAGTTGATTGTTAATTTTGGACAAAAACTATAAATGTTATGCCTCTATTTATAGTGTTTATACTTATTAGTTAGTGGAAACTCTTAGTTTAGTGAATTGTGTCAATATTTCATAGTTTGCATTGCAATTTTTTTGCATAAAAATTACATAGCAATTTACCATTACTGTTACTGTTATGTTACTGCTGAAATAGCCTCATTATCATTACATGCAACCGCAATTTAAACTATGTTAAAATTCAGTTATTGAGTTTTAAAAAAAATCTTTTGAAAAAAACTTAATGCTATTTTTGAAGTAAAAAGAGATTCACCCATTAAGTATGTACTTGGCTATTCTCATTCAACTTCTTCTACTCCTCTTTCCATCTCATCTCCATCTGAGATAGCCATTGTGAAGGCCAAGCATGCATGAACCCCTAGTCCTCAAAGTGCTAGAATTGAAAATGCCTCACAAAAAATTAATGCTAATGCTAAGTCACAAGCCAACAAGCCTAAGGCTAAAAGTGTACTACAAGCACCCCAAGCCCAAGGCTAAAAGTGCACTACAAGCACCCAAACCCAAGGCTAATACTGCAACATGTTTTCTTAAAACTGGGAGAAAGAGAGAGAAAGAGACTAAAAAAAAAAAAAAAAAGATACAAAACATGTTTGGATACAAGAGAAGTGAAAGAAAGTGAAGGAAAATGAGTCTGAGCATGTTAGTGAAAACCATATGGATTAATGAGTCATCAAATAAAAATAATTTTTATTTCTTAATTAGATGCTATATAAGATGGGCACACTTCCTTTCCATTTGACTTCAAATTGGGCTAAAATTGAATTTAAAATTTGAAAATGGGATATAATTGCAAAGTCATAAGTTTCGGCTAAAATTACAAATACACACAATTTTGAATTTTCTAGGTCTTTAAAAAGGGAGAAATGTTAAGCAATGGAAAATTGCTAATGTGTGTGCTTGTGTTTCATGAGTGTTTGTAGGTCCTCAACACAAGCTCTTTGGACTTAGAAGATTTCACAGGATTTGAAGAACATTTGGAGTTCTCCAAGCTTTTAAAGAATCTTTTGGACCTCTAGACTCCATCCCCACGCCCATCTAAGAACATCCACCAAGGTTTGAAGGCCATGAAAATGGATAAGTAAAGCCAAAGTTCAGTGCAAGTTTAAAGGCACAACCATGTTAGCAAAAGCATAATCTTGTTGGCAAAAGCATTGCAGTCTTGAGCAAAACATGTCTGTGTCAAAAACTTAGTAAACAGCCTATGGATTTTTTATCTCAGACATTACATTGTTGAAGACAGACAAGTCCATGCAAAAGGATGGACATGTCCATTTGATAGAGGACATGACTGAGCAAAAATCTCAAAGGGTAAGGCTGTAGAGTCTGTATAATGGGCAAAACCACGCAAGGAAGACAACTTGACTGTTGAGAGCACAGGACTGTCTCCCAATTGCAAGACTGCAATTTATAACAGGTCATTTTTTTCAGCAACTTTTTCAACAGGAGATAAAGTGTTTACTTGCTAGTTTTTGGACCTTTGCCAATATAAGGAGTTGTCATGCAATCTTTGAAAGATTACCACGTGTTAAGAACAATTTCCATGAACTCTCAAGTGCTCACTTAAGTGTATTCACGCTACATCACTCATATTTGGGATAATTTTGTAAGGGTTAGATTGTGGGACTTGTGAGAGTGATTAATTCTCCTAGAGCATTAATTGTATACCTTGTGAGAGGTCACATCTTAGATTGAGTTTTCTATATTTTACGTGAAAGCTTAAGTTACTATCTTGAACTACTTGGAAATGGTTTTAGTTGCACCCATAAGAAACTTGCGGAGTAGAACTCTCAAGTGATTTGCGTGAGGAGAGGACATAGGAGTGGAGTCTCCGAACCTCTATATATTTGAGCTTGTTAGTATTTCTGCAAAATTTGCCCACATATGATTCACCTCATCTTGGAGGCCTTGGGGACACCAAATAATATTGGGAAAACATGTTTGGTAAAAAGAACATTTGCCTTTGCTAGTAGGAAAGCAACATATGCACACACATATACACAGACATGTATTCTTCCATATTTGGGTGGTGGTCATGATGATGGCAATGGTTGCAGCATACATTGATATTGTGATATCAGTGGATGTGATAGAGGCTGCAATAGAAACCACCTAAGTTTATCTTCCCAAGAATCTAGATATACACATCAAACAGTACTTACTGCTTGCATTAGATCATAAATTTCAGATTCCTTGAGATTAGCTCCAACTCCTTTAAGTCCAGCCTTAAGTTCCTCAAAACTGATTGTACCGCTATTGTCGGTATCTATCATCTTGAACATCTCTCTCAGTCCTGCTATCTCTTCTTCAGATAGGCTCTCAGCAATGACCTGTCAGTGGGAAGAGAGAAATTGAGGTTTCTATATAATTAGGATACTCTAATTGCAACATTTGCAACTTAAAGGGCGTATTATTTTAATAAAGTTTTCTTAATTCTAGATTTCAAAACTGCAGTTATTCAAAAGCCCTTTCGGGAATTATCTTTCTAATCTCCCATGTCTAGTCCAACTGAAAACTTACTCGAAGGGCCATTTTTTTGAGCTTGTTCATAGCAGAAAATTGCTTCATGCGACTTAACACCGCAGAATCCAGAGGCTTGTCAGGAGCAACACCATCTTCTTGCACCCAAGGGTGACCTGCATGCCATTGGGACCATAGATTAGCCATGAAAATAAAATTGCACCCTGGGTCAATGCAAATGAGCATGCAGTAATCTATTACTTTTTTCTAACATGAACATGTGATGTTCTAAAAAACCTATATATAATGTATTAATGCTTATGTTAAAATTCTACCTAATCTGTGGATAACTAAGCAGATGATTTTGAATAACTATGACTGCTTTATGAAGGATTCAGCATTTTAATAGTCCTTAAATGATATTTATCAGATTAACGTAAATTCCAGAAACAACTAACAATCTACGAATAAACTTTCTTCTTGCCTGATCTGTGTTAAAGATCAGATCAAAAGACTTGTTAGTATACATCAATACATAAATTATTTCATCACTTAGGTATTCGCTCAACAGGAAAGAATCAAGGGGGAAGGCAAGAAAAGTAAATAATTGACAAGACTCACACAGGACTTCATGTGCAGTTATACGCCTTCTAGGATCTCGCACAAGCATTCTCCTCACTAAATCCTTGGCACCTTCTGAAATACTAGGCCAAGGTTCCGAAGAAAAGTCAAGATCAGCATGCAGGACCTGATCGAAAATCCCTTCCTCGGTCTCTAGATAATCATGAGAAGCAAAAAGAAGGAAAAAAAAAAAGAAACAGGGAACATAGGTCACAGATCAAATATAGATAATATTATCATTAACACATATATAGATTCAAGAATTAAGTTTTGCTAGTTAGTAGAATAAGAAAAGTCCAACCTGCCCAAAAGGGAGGAACTCCACATAAAAGAATGTAAACAATTACTCCAGCACTCCAAACATCTGCTTCTGGACCATATCGTTTTTTCAAAACTTCTGGAGCAACATAATATGGACTGCCAACCACATCACTAAATTTTTCCCCTGGAAAAATAAAAGAATGATTCTTAATTAGACTGGCTCAAGACAAACGTATGGCATCTAGATATAAAAGACATCAGATAATCAAAATGAACTGCAGTCCAATGATAGTAAGAGTAGAAAGTTATTGCCCTATAAGCCAGTTGTAAGCTTATAAAATAAAGAGAAAAATCTAAAGCATTCCATTGTAGTGCCAACAATATATCTTTAACTTCAGTACTTGTGAGAGTTTGCAAACCATCTGTGCTTAAGAGTTCATCATGAGTAAAATATAACCTATACTTCAGGAAAATCCAGTTTAGATGGAAGCTTGAAACTTTATGGATGACACTAGGAATTTAAATGTAGTCATTGTCATCAAAATGCAAGGTAAGAATGGCTCAATATATAAAAAGTTGTTGCGAAAATGCTAAGAGCCTATTGCATGGATATCCTCTTTCAGAATGATAAAATAAAAATTGGAAGACGACCAGAAGAAGGTGATAGCAATAGCATATAGGTACCTGAGAATATGATTGTACAGTACTATAACCGTAGCTATGAACATATGATGCAAAACATAAACTTATATATGTTTCCTACTGAAAAATATGGTCATAGTAACTGCACTACAACTAGCATATTTTACCAATCAGGATAACTTTCTATGAGCCTCATTCCACTAGGAAACTAGGAGTTCAGATAATAACAAAGTTTCCAGAGAATTTCAATTTACAACCATAAACTGTGAAAAGAAGGAAGAATATAAAAACTTACAAGATCTCACATAGCTAGTAACTAACAAAGCCAGCAGTTTAAGATATTTAAAAACTCAAGCAAGTAGCTAAAAGATCAGAAAATAACATTTTGTGGCAAAGTATTAGCATATAAAAACATTATTTAAGCATAAAATACATCCATCCAAAGCTTGACAAGTTATCCACAAAAAAGAATAGCAAACCAATACAAATGCAGAGTAGCAACTCCAATTACTACTGATCCTAAGTCAACAGAGAAGTTGAAAGATATGAATTTTACCTGGCTTGAAGAACATTGATAATCCAAAGTCAATTGTTTTGAGTAGTGAGTCCTCCCGTTGATTCACAAAAAGGAAATTCTCAGGCTTAAGGTCTCGATGCATCACACCTAACGAATGACAGGCCTCCACTACGCCAACTATTGTCCTAGTCAGCTCAGCTGCCTGTCTTTCTGAATAATGTCCACGCTGAACAATCCTATCAAAAAGCTCACCACCAGCACAAAGCTCCATAACAACATGGACTGCCATTAAATCCTCATAAGACCCCTTAATAGATATGACATTTGGATGGCCAGCCAAATGGTGCATTATCTGAATCTCCCTTCTGACATCTTCCACATCCTCATCAGTTAATAATTTTCTCTTCGCAATCGATTTGCAAGCAAACTCTTTACTAGTAGCTTTCTCCACACAAAGAAATGTAGTCCCAAACTGACCTTGTCCTAGTTTCCTCCCCATGCTAAAGAACTCCTTAAAATTTCCAGTTTTAGTTTGCAAAACAGAATCTACCTCGAGCCCTGCACTTGACATTCTTTTCATTTGAGGGGCTTTCTTCGGTTTCGAGGGTTGCTCTGGTTTTTCTGGCTTCTCTGGTTTTTCTGGTTTCGGCATCATCACTTGTTCTGGGGGTTTATTTTGAACAGGCAAAGACAAATCCGTTTCTTTAGGTGTTACTGCTTCATGAACAGATTCTCCATTAGCCGGAGAAACAGAGTCCTCTGGTGATCGGGACCGCCACATTGCGGCAGATACAGATTGAAAAAATCCATTCTTGGAAAAGCTTGGTCCTACACAAGTATTACCCATCTGTCTCACACTACACTCAGTTACTTTCAATGACTTCCTCCAATTCCAACATCAAGATCTAAAGTTTTTGGCTATATTCGCAAAATAAATAATTGTGAAAACGGAACATTAGGTTGAATTTAGACTTGAAATATTGCTATCTTCAACCCTATCAAAGGAACATTATGAAATTAAACGAGCCACCACAAGTGTTACAAAGAAGAGAAAAAGGATCAAAGAATAAGTAACTATCACCCAATTCTCGAAATTCTTAGCTTCTATCATCAATGATGAACTTAACTTGAACAACCAATAGTTAAAAACAAAGAACTATTCCACAAGCAACTCAACTTTCTGAATGGATAAAAGATATCAATAATAAAGTCGCAAAAGCTACAAAACAAGACTCTTTAGTGAATGGATCTAAGAAATAGTCAGAAACAGAGAAAAATCACTACTATAGGGACTAAGAAAAAGTCTACAAAATGGAAAATAAAATAAATAAAGTCAGAAAGAGAGTGAACAAAGCAATTAAGCAACCCCCTACCCAAGTGAAGAAATCAAGGGGAAACTGTGATCTTGAAAAGAAAACGGACAAATCCTTAGACTAAATCAGAAAAATGGAGAAGCAAGAGAAGTCATGGGAGATAGGTGGGGCTGTTATGACATTTTTTGGTGGGTAGTGCGTGTCCGCGTGTTGGTGTGAGTTACGTGCAAAGGTCTCATCTTTGTTTATATATATATATATATATATATATCTGATTCGGACAGGATTTTGTGAGTTAAGGAGTTGACGAAAGCGCGTAGGATTTGGACAGTCCGGATCTTTCAATCGCCGGGCATTGCGGTTGATTGCATTTTCAACTGTGGTTTTGTAGGGGTCCAGTCTCTAAAAACTCCGTTTCAGTCTTATCTAGTACATCCGCGAATCTGCATCATTCCCAAACTTGGACAAATTACATGATGCCGGGTTGATGGCGGTGATAATTGCACATTGCAATCATTTAATTTCTCTTATACTAATCTTTTAAAAAAGTTCTCTTATAGCAATAAAATTTCTTATTGAAAGGCTAGTTGACTTAAAATAAATAATTAAACTATTTCAATCAAATTTAATAATATTTTTCTTTGTTTAATTTTTAAAAATAATATATTTAATAACAAATTTAATTATTAATTTTAGCAATAAAAATAAAAAAAGAATCAAATATAGTCCAAAAGGGTCCTAAGTTTTTTTCTCATTAACTTGGCTTTTCTTCTTGACAAAGATGAAATTCGGAAAATTTTATTTGAGGGAGCTAAAATATAATATAATTTCATCTCATAATATAAAATCAAGAATAATATATATGTATGTATACACACATGCTAAAGTTAAATATTCTTTATCATTTAATAACTAATAAACAACTCAAATATTGAATGCTTAATTTTTTATAAAAATTAAAATTAAAATTTGATAGTTTTCTTTTAAAAAAATTAATATATTACAGAATAAATTTAAAATACTCCTCACTTTTTTGGCAAGATTACGGTTGAAATTTCCTCCGCGAAATTATCTAATCCAACTTCATTCATTCTTCTTGTAAAATAGCTATCACGATTTTGAAATTCACCGCTGTGAATTATGAGGCCTTTCACAAAACTTGAGACTTAAAGTCTCATTTAACTTCCAATGCAAACCTATCTAAAACTCTACAAGAACAACACTTAAATTGATGTTAGAACATATCAACATTGTCAAAATCAAAAGAGAGTTTTGACTTAGGTTTGACTAACCTAGTCCAACAATCTCTCCTTTTTTAATGTTGACAACTTAGATTGATTTTGCAAGGGATAAAAGAATGCATAAGTGTGAAGTTGATATGGTAATCAATTTTTAACAATTTAAACTTGTAATGTAATTAAACTAATTGAAAATATTTCCCCTCATATTATACTCCCCTTTTATTATAGTATGCAAGTTTACTCCCACCTTCTTTTGTAGATCAACTAAGTCATTGTGAAGGTGAGAAATAAGAAGAAATCTCCTTTTAAGTATCCTCATCATCTTGTCCAACTTCTTAGTGATGGAAAAGAGAGAAATCAAATAAGTTTTTGGTTTGGCTTTAGGCTTATGAGATGGAATTGGTTGGACACTTTCCATTATCATAAACCTCTTCCTTTTTGAAGCATGAGTGGTTTCTTGCTTCTTTACCCTAAGAGACCCTAAGGTATACACATAAGTATCAGGATGGATTGCCTTAGCATTAATCAAATAGGGCAAGTTAAGGAAGTTTTAGGAGGGTAAGTATTTTTTGATGAGAAATTTCTCATTTTCCTTATTTAGGGCTCTCACAAACTTGTATATGGACATAAGAAGGGATGAGAAATTTTCCATTATTCTTTATACTCATGTAAATCAATTGATCTGTAAGGTATCAGCTTGTTTGAATTGGCTTATTTTTTATAAGACAAAAAGGAAAGGCTAGGTCTTTCTAGGAAACTTTTTCATTCCCATCACCCATAGCATTGATAGAGAAGGTTATGATTTAATGAAGAAGCCAATTAGTAAGGGTCTTGATATATTTAGCCAGAGAGGTTTTAGTGTCATGTATGGTTTCAATGGAGATATCTGACCAAAATTTAGAATAGATTATATCAAGTGCAAAGATAATGAAAGGAACATTATCTCTAACTTGAAGGTTAAAAATAGTAGAAAGTTGGGCAAAGGTTATAAAATAGAGGCCCCAAAAAGCCCTAATACGAACCCATATGCACCTACTTTTGATTCAACCCTCTTGCTTACGGTGACAATTTCTTCATACCCTAGTTCATCCTTGAAGATGAATTTGTTCCAACTTAGGTTAGAGAGAAAGGCATGGACCTCTTCCTTGATTCCAAGAGATTTAAGGAGAAAAGTAGTGGGGATTTTATTGGATTCGATAATTTTGTTGGAATTGGCTTTGAACCTCTTTTTTTCTTCCTTGGTTATCCTTTTCATAAGGTGAAGGGGAGGAGGGCCTTGAGGTTGGGCAATGTCCTTCCCCTTCTCTACTCTGGTCAGTTTCTTTAGTGCCATGAAGGATTGAAGTTGAGAGAGTTTTAAAGGATTCAGAAGAGGGGTGAAGAGAAAAGGTAAAAATGAAATAGAAGAGTGTTAGGATGGCTTAAATAGGTAGAAAAATGCTTAAAAAAATGGTAAATAAGCAATAAATGAGGAGCAGACACTGATTGACAGTTAAATCAATTAATGCCTGATAGTTACCATAATTTGCAGTCACTATTAGCTGGTCACAACCATCAATTATGAATTTTATGAGTAACAGATAAGATTTTCTTGAAAATTGAAAAAATTTTAATTTTGATTTTGAATAAATTTTAATTTTGAAAAAATTTGTGGTGGTGATATAAAATTGCAACAACGAATTAAGAGTTGACAAGAATTTTGAGGAGTGCCTGTAAATAGGGACTACAAATGGATAGTAGCGACCACAAATTACAAGTCAAAATGAAAAACAATGAGAAATAAGAATCGTTCTTTCTAGATGTGATCAATTTAATGTAATGATTACCAATTCAAGCAAATTGGCATAAAGAAGCATAATTGCATAATGAATTAACACACTGAAAGCATTCAATATATATAACTATCAAACATATCATTCAATCAATCAAAATTGACAAACATAATGAAGAATATGAAATGAGATCAATTTTCATGCTAGGGAGCTTACATCTAGCATCCCTAGTTCCTTCTTGATAAAGTTCATCCTTTCTTCATTAAGAGGTTTAATGAAAATGTCCACAAGTTGATGATTAGTGTCAATAAACTCTAACACCACATTACTATTTTAGACATGATCTCTAAGAAAATGATATCTAATGTTAATGTGCTTACTTCTTAAATGTTGGATAGGATTTTTTGAAAGATTTATTACACTTATGTTGTCATATTTGATGGAAAAGTGATCAATATCTTTGCTATAATCCTTGAGTTATTGTTTCATATAAGGAACTTAAGTGCAACAATAACTCGCCACCTCATATTTTGCTTCGGTCGTGAATAAGGCGATCAAAACTTGATTTTTGCTAAACGAAGAGACTAAACAATCACCTATGGAATTGACAAGTTCCCTAAGTGCTTTTTCTATCTAATAAACTACTAGCATAATCTAATTCTGAATATCTAAGATGACTAAAAGATGAATTCCTAAGATACCACAATCTTAAATGCAATGTGCCATATAAATATTTAAGAATCATTTTGACAACATTTAAATGCGATTCCTTAGGGCAAGATTGGAACCTAGTACACATGCAAATACTAAACATGATGTCAGGTCTAGATGTGGTAAGGTAGATCAGGGAGCCAATCATATCTCTATACATCTTTTCATCAGTTGGCTTACCTGATTCATCTTTGTCAAGCTTGATAGTTGCACTCATTAGAGTCTTTGCTACCTTGCATCCATCCATACCAAACTTTTTGAGTAGGTACTTTGTATACTTGGTTTGGTTAATAAAGATGCCCTCTTTGTGTTGTTTGATTTGAAGACTAAGGAAAAACTTGAGCTCTCCCATCATGCTCATCTCAAACTCCCTAGTCATACACTTAAAAAATTCTTTACAAAGAGATTCATTAGTAGACTGAAATATAATGTCATCAACATATATTTGTACAATAAGTGTATCTTGGTTATGCTTTTTGACAAATAAAATTGTATCAACCTTGCCTTTTTTAGAATCATTTTGTAAAATAAATAAACTAAGTCTTTCATACCAAGCTCTTAGAGCATTTTTCAAACCATACAAGGCTTTAGTTAATTTGAAAACATGATTTGGAAATGCATGAGATTCAAAACTAGAAGGTTGTTCAACATAAACTTCCTCCTTAATGAGACCATTCAAGAATGCACTTTTCACATCCATTTGAAAAAGTTTAAAATTCATTTGACATGCAAATGCTAAAAGAATACTAATGGGCTCGAATCTTGCTATGGGGGCAAAGGTTTCATCATAATCGATGTCTTCCTCTTGGTTGTAACTTTTTGTAACCAATCTAGCTTTGTATCTAGTAATAAAACCTTGCTCATTTTAACTTATTCCTAAAAACCCATTTGCATCCCACAATAAGGTGTTCATTAGGCCTAGGAACAAGCTAACTTTATTTCTTTTAAATTGATTGAATTCCTCTTGCATACCAATCACCTTAACTCTTATCATCAAGAGCCTCATCAATAGATTTTGGCTCAAATTTAGAAACAAACATAAGATTATCATCTAAAGCATGAATTTGAGATCTAGCATTTACTCCCTTGGATGTCTCACTAACAATAAGGTCCTTTGGGTGATTTTTGGAGAATCTCAATCCTTAGGAAGTTTTTGAGCTAGGTTTTCCACTTATTGTAGCTGAGATTCCTCAACTTCTTGTGATGACTTGTTATCTTTAATATCAATCACCATTTTTTTTGGAGTTGAATTAAGCTTCAACTTCTCAAAGTCACCTGCAAGATTATCAATAAAAGAACCTTTCCCAAGATCCAATTTACTAGATTCATCAAACACAATGTTCTTTGACTCTTCAACAACCATAGAACTTTTGTTGAATATCTTATAGGCTTTACTAGAGGTGGAGTAGCCTAAAAAAATGCCTTCATTTATTTTTGAATCAAAATTTCTAAGGTTTGGTATTAAGAATGTAGCATTTGCACCCAAAAAGGTATGAAAGCTTAGGTTTTCTACAATTTCATAGCTCATAATAAGTTTTGTTTAGAATAGGTCTTTTGAAAACACGATTGACAATATAACAAGAAGTATTGATTGCTTTGGCCCAAAAGTAATTAGGCAAAGAATACTCATTGTGCATTGTTCTAGCCATCTCTACTAATGTCATATTTTTTCCTCTTTATAGCACCATTTTGTTGTATTATTCTAGAAGTAGAAAAATTATAAGAGATCTCATTTTGTAAACAATAAGTTTCAAAAGATTCATTTTTAAATTATTTTCCATGATCACTTCTAATAGAAAAAATGAAGTAACCTTTTTCATTTTGAACTTTTTTTGCAAAACTTTTGAAAGCATCAAAAGTGTCATTCTCATGAGCAGGAAAAAAAACCTAGGTAAACTTAGAGTAATCATCAACTAGGACAAATGCATAATGTTTTCCACCTAGACTGGCATTCCTAGTAGGTCCTATTAGGTCCATATGTTTTAGTTAAAGAGTCATAGAAGTACTTACAATATTTTTTACTTTGAAGGAAGTTTGGTGTTACTTTTCTATTTGATAAGGTCCACATGTCTTGTCCTTGGAGAATTTTAGCTTAAGAAGACCTTCTACTAGGTTTCCTTTAGATAGACTTTGTAGGAGCTCCATGCTAGCATGACCAAGTCGTGTATGCCAAAGTCAAGCTTTATTGCTCAGAGACATAAGACATTTAAAGGATTGGTTAACTAAATTGTATATGTCAATTAAGTAGGTATTGCCTTTCATTTTTCCTTTGAAGATTACCTTCTTATCCAACATTCTCAATGGTCAAAGGTGACTTTTTTACCTTTATCACATAATTAACTTACACTTAACAAATTATGTTGCAAACCTTCAACTAAAAGAACATTGTTAATAATTGAATAACCATCCTTACCAATTATTCCAATGTCAATTACCTTACCCTTGGCATTGTTCCCAAGCCACCTTCCTTGTCTTTTATGTCTATGATTAGCTTTTTATTTCCTGTCATATGCTTTAAGCACTCACTATCTACATGCCAATCATTATCCTTATTGGTGGTTGTCAAGCATTCTTATAAAACACAAATAAATTATCTTTGTTTAGGCACCTAAGCATTCTTGGGTCCTTTAGGAGTTAGGCCTTAAAGAGTCCTTTAATTTGAGACGAGCCTTCCTAATATAATAGAAAATGTGACCAAACTTTATACAATAATGAAATTGGAGTTTGGACTTGTGAGTTTTTCTCATATGCACAACCTTACTATGAGTAGGGCCTTCCACACTATAGTGGTGTGAGTGTATACATATGCATGAGTGATTAGGAGTATAAGAGAATTTTTTGTATGTGTTAGAGTGAGCATGCTTCTTAGAGTACATGTATGCATTGTTGGCCTTTTTAGGCTCGGGTTTTAAGCCTTGAGGTGCCTTTTCCTTGCCCGTGGGCATTAATGACTTAGTGCTAGGAACACTCTTCCCCTAAATTATCTCAATACTTGAAATTTGAGGCGTTGATACTCTAATGAATGTTGTGAGAAGGGGTGTAGAAAAAGAGTCTCCACTGAAGTCTAGACCATGTCTTATTAAGGGAGGTCTTTGAGATATAATGAGTGTATCTAAAGCTTTTTTCCCTTTGTGGAACTTAGAGATAGAATTTCTAAGTTCAATTACTTCTCCCTTTAAGGAATGATTTTCCTTTCTTAAGGAATTTAAAGAAGATGAATACTTAGAAAGACTCTTTATAGATTTTTTGAGTTCTTCATTAGAACTCCTCAACTCACTTATAAGAACATTTAAGGATTTAAATTTATCTTCCAATTTTGAGCATTTCTTCTCATAAGTTTTCATTTGTGATTTATATTTAACACATCTTCAAGCAAGAGCTTCAAGAAGCTCATCATCTACATCATCATATGCATCATAATTATCATTAGAGTGAGGAGAATAACTTACCTCATTAGAAGAGTCCTCTTGTGCCATGAAGTAGAGATTAGCTACTTCTTAATCTTCATCTTCCTCACTAGATCATCCCTTGTCTCTTTAAAGCTTTTCTTCTTCTCCTAGTCCCCTTTCTTTTTCCTTTTTAACTTGGGGCAATCATACATGAAAGCATGACTAGCTCTTCCTCTTCCTTTTCACTATCATCATCATCACTTAAGACAACTTCCACCTCTTTTTTGTGTTATCATTTTTGTCCCCCTGCCCTCTCATCTTCTTCATTTCCTCATCCTTCTTCAAGGCCAACTCATGAGTGAGAAGCTTGTCTATGAGAACATCTGTTGGCACCTTTCTAATTTCTAGATTTGATCATTGAATATTGCACACCATAGCACTAAACTTTTTAATAGGTAAAGATTTGAGTATTTTTTTTTATGTTTACCTTATGATTGGTGAGAATTCTACCAAATTTATTCATGTTTATGACGATGGATAGGAGTCTATTCATCATGTTGATGATGCATTCGTTGTCTTTCATCATAATAACTCCCATTATGTAATATACATTTCTACACTGCCAGACTTTACCAAAGTTGTGCCTTCATGATAATTCTCTAACGCCTTCCAAATTCCATTGGTTGTGAGACAATATTGTACTCTTCCAATCTCCTCTTTTGACAAGGAGCTAAGAAGAATTGCCATTACCTTTTTGTTTCTCCCCTTTGATCTTCTGCATTCTTCCACCCATTCTTCCCTTGGGATCAATTTTTCGCTTCCATTAACCACTTTAGTAGGAGACTTCCATTCTTTTACTACTATATCACATAGATCCACCACATTGTTGCCCAAATATATCTTTATTTTAGACTTCTAATGAGTATAGTCGAATTTATCAAAATAGTGCTTGAGATGGGTATGGATTCCTTCTTGTGCCATTATTCTTTTCTCACACACTTAAGGTTTTAATTGAGACCTTGCTCTGATACCACTTATTGGCCCTTGATCACCAAGAAAGGAGATTAAATTGGTGGAAAATTTAAAATTTAGAGGGAAGGATTTGATAAGAAGGAAATAAAATATGTAGAAGAAGAGTTAAAGACATAATATTTTATAGTGGTTTGGGTGTTAACGAACCCTACGTCCACTCCCAAATTCTTTTAATTGGGTATTCTACTATCAGTAAATGGTGTTTTCAAGCTTACGCCAAATTTTTACACTGTGTATTTTATGGCTCACACACAACCTTACAATATGTGTTTAAGGATCACACACAACCTCTCAAATGTTTTCCCAAAGCTTTACACTTAACGTATATAAGAGTTTTGCAACTAGGCTAACTCTTAAACCCAAAACATTAGTGTTTAATACTCAGATCCAACAATAGCAACCATACATAATAATTAAAGGTTAAGAAATAAAATTGCAAGTGTTTTTTTATATTCAATGTTATTCTTTTGCATTCAAGTCGATTTGGTGGAGTATTTATAGGCAATAACCCCAAAGAGATGTTACAAATAAACAATGTCAAAATCTTCAAGTTGTGATAGGTAGATCTTGCATTAAACATCTGTCAGACAAATTTTGCGATCATGAGCAGTCATTCATGGTTACAAATTATCTTCTTGGATTGAAATTATTGAAATCGCATTAGAGAATCCCATTTGTATCTAACGACTAGTCCATGTGGTACACCAACATTGGTCTTCTAAGAAAAATAGTCATTATGTTCTTCGAGCTAAACAAAAGTCGCATCGCGATATCCTTCCTGGATGCGATGGCCACCATGAATCTCTCTATTAATAAGGAGATGTTACCTCATCTAGTGGAGGTCTCGACTAATATTCCTCCATTGTGAATTTTGATATACTAATGGCTCTTGGGACACTTGGCATGCTCTCGTTGAGGATTTGATTCCCTCTAGACAATTGCAAAAGTCGCAGTCACAAGGAAGGATGCGATTTTCACAACTAATTCTTCTGTTTGATTTTCATCACCTTTTTTGGCAAGATCACAGTTGCAATTGTCTCCACAAAATCATTTAACCTAACTTCATCCATTTTTCTTATAGGATAGTTGTCACGATTTTAAAGTTTGTCACTGCAAATTTGGAGGCATTTCACAAAACTTAAGACTTAGACTCCCATTCAACTTCTAATGCAAAACCTATCTAAAATATGCAAAATCCACACTTAAAATTGGTGTTAGAACATATCAATCTGCATAGTCAAGATCAAAAGAGAGTATTGACTTAGGTTTGACCATCCTAGTCTAATAAATTATATGTGTAACTTGTATGAATACTTGAATGTTTGCTTAAAAGTCAGGGAAAAACTAAAGATTTCATATGAATACTTTTATGATTGATATGTTGTATTATAATTTATATTTTACTTATGATGTATTGATGAGATTAATTGTATTGTATTATATTATTTTAAGGTAAGACAAAAACTCAAATCTCCATAGTTCATTTGGATCATATATATATATATATATATATATATATATATATATGTGTGTGTGTGTGTGTGTGTGTGTGTGTGTGTGTGTGTGTGTGTGTGTGTGTGTGTGTGTATGTGTGTGTGTGTGTGTGTGTGTGTGTGTGTGTGTGTGTGTGTTATATGAAATTTGAGCCATTAGAGAATAATCCAATGAATATCCCATAATATTTCAAATGTATATGTATATGTAGGTTACATGTCTTATATGTTTACTTGAAATTTATTGAATTCTTAAGATTCTAATTATTATTTTGATGATCATAATTAAAACAATAAAATTAACTAACAATTCAACAAGAGTTCTTAAATTGATCTTGTAGGTGTTTGAATTGAAAGTCAATATCTTAAGGATGAAAAGAAAATTTCTACACATTAAGAAATCTCTCATTTATAAGAAAAGCAAAGGAATACACATTACTTAAGTATAAAAGCTTAATACTTAGGAAGAATTGAAAGCAAGATTTGTCAATGACCATGAGTCAAGCCAATGATCTTTGAAGTTTAAAAAAGGCAGTAAGAAGTAGACAACAACTGTTAAAAAGTCCTTATAAAAATAATTACCTTTTTATATGTGAAATCAACACCATTTAATAACCATGGACAACATCCAACGAGTATTAACCAAGTAAACAATGACCATAGATAAGCACAAAATGATAGTTAAAGGTATCTTTGTACTTAGAACTTCAATAAGTGTTGATAGAATAATACCTATAGTAGTGCACTTACGCGACTAGTCCCTATCTTGTGGAAAAAATGAAATTGCTAGCTTTGAAAATCCTACACCTTATAACTTGTATTGGCTAAATGATTGTGGGGAAGTAAAAGTAACAAAGCAAGTTAAGATTGCATTTTCAATAGACAAATATAGGGATGAGGTGTTATGTGATGTTGTTCCTATCCAAGCTATTTATATATTATTAGGGCATCCATGGCAATTTGATATAAGAGCTTAACATGATGGAACTCAAATGTATATGAGTTTGATTTTATAGGCAAACATATTATACTATCTTCTTTATCTCATTCTTAAATATATGAAGATCAAAAAAATTCTAAGAGCGAGAAAGCACGCATGAGAACGAAAAAGAAAAATTAGCACGAAGGGATGTGAAATTAGAGTGAAAAAAGGAGAGCAAAGAGGGGATGTTCATAAGAAACATGAAGAGCATGCAAAAGGCAAGGGTGTGAAAAAAAGCTTCTATGCAAAAGAAAGGGATGTGAGGAAATCTTTACTAAAAAAAACACCCATGGCTATGTTTTTGTATAAAGATTTGCATTTAGCTTATTTTTTCTTTTGATGATGAACTAACTAATTTTTTTCCTAGTTGTTTTATTGCCTTGTTGCATGACTTTTTAGATTTGTTTCCCGAGGATATGCAAAAAAGGATTATCACCTTTAAGTGGTATAAAACATCAAATTGATTTTATCCCGAGCTTTCAAATTCTTAATAAACCCACCCATAAAAGTAATCGCAAAGAGACAAAAGACCTTTAAAGGTAAGTTAAAGAGCTAATGAAAAAATGTTTGGTAAGGCAAAACATAAGTTATTGTATTGTTCTAGTTCTTCTTGTACTTAAAAAAGATGTTTCTTAGCATATGTATGTTGATTGTAGGGCAATTAACAAGATTACAATAAAATATAAGCATCTAATTCCTAAGTTAGATGACATGTTAGATGAATTGCATAGTATATGCATGTTTTCTAAAATTGATTTAAAAAGTGGTTATCATCAAATTAAAATGTATGAAGGGGATAAATGGAAAACTACTTTTAAAACTAAATATGGATTGTATGAGTGGTTAGTTTTGCCTTTTAGGCTAACTAATGGGTCCAACACTTTCATAAGATTGATAAACCATATTTTGCATGCATACTTAAGAAAATTTATAGTTGTTTGTTTTGATTGTTTATTCTAGTTCTTTAGAATAGCATATAAAGCATCTTAGGATAGTTTTTGATGTTTTATGTAAATAAAAGTTATATTTTAACTTTAAAGTGTTTTTTTTATACTTTTAAGCTTGTTTTTCTAAGTTTTGTTATTAATAAAGATGGAAAAGAGGTTGATGAAGAACAGGTAAGTGCAATCAACGTTTAGCCAATTCCATATAATGTAAGTGAGATAAAGTTTTTTCATGGTATAACAAGTTTTTATTGGAGGTTTGTAGGAGATTTTAGCACCATTGTAACACGTCTAACCAAAATTATTAAAAGAGTGTTGGTTTTCAATGGGATGAGGCGCAACAAAAGTCTTTTGAATTATTGAAATTTAAATTAACCATTGCATCTTTACTAGCTTTACCTAAATTTGCTAATACTTTTGAAATTAAATGTGATGCTTCAAGTTTAGTATTTGAGCGGTTTTGGTGTAAGAAGGAACCATATCCTACTTTAGTGAAAAACTTAGTAGGCCTACATTGAAATATCTAACTTATGATAAGGAGATGTATGCATTGGTTAGGGCCTTGCAAACATGGCAAAACTATCTTTGGCTCAAAGAATTTGTAATCCATACTAACCACGAATCTTTAAAGTACTTTAAAGGGTAACAAAAATTCAATAAAAGACATGTTAAATAAAGTGAATTTATTGAGCTTTTTGTATATATAATAAGGTACAAACAAGATAAGGAAAATATAGTGGTCGATGTATTATCTCAAAGGTATACTCTTCTCTCTATTTTAGATGTTACATTGCTTGATTTGAGTATATCAAAGAATTATATATTGATGATCATGATTTCAGTTCTTTTTTTACAAATTACAAAAAGATTGCTCTTGAGAAATTCTTTTGGTATGATGGATACTTATTTAGAGATAATAAATTATATGTTCTTTGTGTGAATTACTAGTTAGAGAGGCCCATAAAGATGGGTTAATGGGGTATTTTAGTGTGCAAAAGACCCTAGATGTATTGCATGAATACTTTTGTTAGCCCAACATGCATGTGGATGTTCAAAGAATATGTGATAAATGTGTTACATGTAAACAAGCTAAATCTAAAACAAAACCACATGGTCTTTACATGCCCTTACCCATATCTAGTATGACTTCGCTTGATATATCTATGGACTTTTTTTTAAGGTTACCTTGGTTAAAACATCGTAATGATAATATGTTTGTGGTTGTTAATTATTTTTCTAAGATGGCTCACTTTATTCCATGTCATAAAACTGATGATGCCATCAATGTTGCTAATTTGTTTTTAAAATAAATTGTGAGATTACATTGCATGTCTAGAACTATTGTTAGTGATAGGGATATGAAATTTTTTAGTAAACATTATGGGGTAATTGAGAATTAAATTATTGTTTTCTACTTCATGTCACCCACAAACTGATGGATAAATTGAAGTTTTTAATAGAATAGTAAAGCAACTTTTGTGTGCGTTAATAAAAAATTTGAAATCATGAGAAGATTGTTTGTCACATATAGAGTTTGCATATAATAGAAGTGTGTAATCATCTACTCATTATTGCCCTTTGAAATTGTTTATGGTTTTACTCCATTAAGTCTATTAGATCGTTTCCCTATTCCTTCTAATTTGTGTTTGGACATGGAAGGTAAGAAGAAAGATGAATTTATTAAACAATTGCATGAGAAGGTGCATTTGAATATTAAGAAAAAAAATGAACAAGCAGTTAAAAATGTTAATAGGGGAAGAGTTAAAGTTGTATTTGAATCGAGTGATTGGGTTTGGGTACACTTTAGGAAAGAAAGATTTTCTAATCTTAGGAAAAGTAAGTTAGATCCTCAGGGTGATAGTCCTTTTCAAATGTTAGAAAGAATTAATCATAATGCTTATAAATTAGGCTTGCTTGGTGATTATAATGTTATTACTACTTTTAATAGTGCATATTTATCTCTTTTTGATTTTGATGAAGGTTTTGAATTGAGGACGGATCCTCTTTGGGAAGGAGGGAATGTTGCAAACATGGATGGCAAACCCGAGGATTCACTCCAACTTAAGGCCCAATCACTAGGGGGTGGCTTAGAAAGTTCAAAAAAGCTATTGAAGCCTATATTTAAAGAGGATTTCACTTGGAATGGCCCAAGAAAGCAAGTCCGCACGTGGGGCCTAACTTAGAGGAGATTGGAAATTAGTGGATCTTCTTTAAGCCCAAATAAGGCCCATTTAAGTTCAATTCAGTTTGTAGATACTGTTATTAGGTCCCAGCTGACAAGCCTAATAAATGGAGACCAAGTTATAAAATCCACTTTAGGACAAGACATAACAAAACATGTTGGATAAGGTTGTCATGTCTTAACTATTAAACATGCTCCAAAACATGTTTTTAAGGTTGTCTTGAGACAAAACAAGCTCCATTCAGCCAAAATTAAAAATTCTTCAATATTTTCCAAGATTCATTCAAAATTGTTCAAGATTCTTAAGATTCTTCAAGATTGGTTTGTTGGAAAGTTTCCTTATCCTATTGGCTAAATATGCTTCCTAGACTAGCTAGGTGTTTTTAGTTAAGCCTTTCTTTCTTGTAGGCAACTTAATTTAAGGTGTTTTAGTTAGGTTTATATGTTTGGTCAAATTCTCCCTTATTATTTCTTTTGTTTAGCTTATGCTATTAAGATAAGTTATTTAGAGTTTACTTGGTGACCAGCCAACCTTTGGCCAATAGTAATCTTTCTTTAGTCTTTTATTATAATTAGAAGAATAAGCCTTGTAGGGTGATTAAACCCCATTCGACCATCAATGAAACTAATGAATTATTCTTCTTTTAACTATAAGCTTTTTGTGAGATTTATTTCTCTTCTTGAGTTCCCATAATCATAGCTGTATGTGAGATAGTACAAAATGGTATCAGAGCCTAGTTATTTTTTCTTTTGTAGGGTGAATGATATACTATTAAGACTAACGACACTTTGTTCAAATGGAAAATCCTGTTACAGACACTGTTGTACCTTCTTCATCTCAACCTTCTGCTTCTTCCTTAACTATTTCTATACCTTCCACACCTTCTTTTGGAAGATCTACTTCTTCTAAAATAGACTATTTGTATGAACTCAGCTATATCCCTGAAAACCAAAAGATTCAAGACACCAACATATCTTTCCTTAACCCTTATGATGCTTTCCAGAAAAATAAGGCATCTTGGACGAGATCCATCAAGGTTTTTATTAAACAAACTCCTAAGGTCATAAAAGAGTAAGTGCAATCTTCAAACTTTGACCAGTGTCTAATCCCGGCAATGAGAATGGAATAATTTATTACTCTTGAAATACCTCCAGAGTTTGTACAACAATGGATTCTTCAAGGTTACACCCATATCCATTTTAGAGCTATCTGAATAGTTGTAAGCTATCATGGCAGAAAAGGGTTACCAGTCTTTGTAAGGAGGTGTGTTTGCTACCCAGTTCATGATGACACCACATGAGCCTGAAGTGGGCATGCCTATTGTCTACTTTGAGAATGATGGCTCTCCTGTTTATCCCTTTGAGCGAGATGGTCACTGTTATTAGGATGAGTGCAGGTGTGATGCTTGCTTGTATGGTTCAGATGATAAAGAAGAAGAACCAAGGAGAAAAAAGAAAGGGTGTTCTGAGACCTCTATGTGAAAGAAATATGAAGATGGAGATCCATCTGTTGGCCTTTTAGGACAGCCATCTAGGAAGTATGATTACCTGGTCAATTATGGTCCAATTCGTCAACCTCTGCCCCCTATACCAAATCAACCAGTCCACAAGCAACCACATAATCAAACACCTGTTTCTTGTGCTTCACAATACAAGAAATGGATACCTAAACACCTAACCCTACACCTCAACTCTGTATGTACCAACCTATAAAAGAAGACTTTCCTACATTACTAGATCAAAATAACCTAAACACTAAAATCAAGACCATGGCCCATATAAAGAATCCCATTAGAGTGGACACTAAAGGACAACCGTTGAGTATAACTCCGACTGTAGCAGTGCTTAATTGGTAGTCAACCAATGCGGAAGCTCAAAGCAGGATTCTCAAAACTATAGAATCTAAGGTGAATAAAGTGTCTCAACAAGTTTCCAAAGTTGATGATAGACTCATTGAGCACCAAATTAGTAAATCAAAGGGCACAGACAGGTGAAATCAGGAGAAAAGCAATGGCAATCCAAAAGCTTAAGTCTCAGCTGGAAAGAATTGAGAAGGACTTTGAAGCTTCAAAGCCAAAATACCAAGATCCCTTTGAAATTCCTTTACCTAGAGCCTCACTTATAAAACCACCTTCCTTACATATTCCAACCACGGCTGAACTAGAACATCATGGTTTAGCCATTGACCTGTTCCACAAAAAGCTAAGAGCTGGAAAATTTCCTGCTCAACCTGAAACTAAAGACTCATCCATGCATGCTGCTACTTCCACTGAATCCGTAAAACAACCTCCACCAAAACCACCTGAAAACTAAATGATCAATCCCATCCATTCATACCTAGACAACACTCAATCCTTACCTTCCTTCTCAATGGTAAATTCGAAATCAGAAGATTCTTCCCAAGAATCTAAAATAGAAGGGGACACTTACTTTTCTAGCTCTTATGATGAAGAAATTTCAGCCCAGTATATGGCAGATCCTCCTCCAGCTGCTCCATCTTACACAGTAGATCCTCCTGATGAACAAATAGGTAGAACTGAACCTGACAAACCAACAAATCAGGCAGGACCATCAACAGGAGGCCTCTGGTTCACCTTATAAGATATCAATCCTGATCGATATAGAGACTGCTTTCAAGAATTCAGGGCATGGATAGATACTCAAATGAAGAAGCCTAGTGCTGTTATAAGGACAGTCTTAGAAGAATTCATCTCAAGAATGACAGGCAGATTCCAAGATTGGTACACTGCCCTATATGAATACTCCAAGCTTATTATGGTGCAATGCCCTGGAGCTTCTGAGTTCTTGGGAATGTTTTACGAAGAATTTGTGAGAAAACCCTAAGAAGGAAATGATATAATCAGACGAGAGTACTTCCAGATGAAATGCTGCTCCCTAATAAAGAAAGACCTTGATCCCCATTATCAAAAAATGGCCAAAAAGTTTTATCAACAAGGAGGATGGGGCAATCCAAACTTAAAGGAAGCTTTTATCACTTCCCTGCCGGACCTTTTGACCACTACCATTCATCAAATCATGAGACAGAAAGATAAGTCTGTCAATGATTATTCATTTAGAGAAATATATCAACTAATGATACAAGGTCTTGAAAAGTTATGCAGTGAAAGAAAGGTTATAATCTAGATGTTAGACAGACAGAAAAATCCTTCTCTGAAGAAGTCATGTTGGAGAAAGGATTTGCTAATCAAATGCAAAAAAAAATGAAGATGCATGTGTCTGTCCAAGCAAAAAGAAGAAACATTTCCTGAAACTCAAGTCTAAAAGCTCTAGTTCCACAAAGAAATGGAGATACTTCAGAAGAAAGAAATATAGAGGAAAAAGAAAATTGAACAGATGTTATATCTATGGTCAAAAGGGTCATTTTGCAAAGAGGTGTCCTAATAAGCCTCAAGTAGTAGCAAAGATGATCCAACATATTCAAATCTCATCTGCTATTGATCTAAAAGATGCAGATGTAGAATCTCTTTTCTTTGTGGAAAATGAACCTTCAGATGAAACAGTTTTTGCAATCCAAGATTCTTCTGAAGATGATGAACCAGGATATTCAGGCAGTTTTTCTATAACTCCTATTGATATGGCTCCAGTAACAGAAATGCAGCTTGATGAAGATCATCCAGTCTCTCTGGCTTATGTTCAGATTTTTCCTGAACCATATTCCAAGCCCATTATGGTTGTAGCTTTCATAGACACAGGAGCCCACATTTTTGTTATGAACCCCAAGATGTTACCGGCCCAATATTGGAAGCCTTACAAAAAATACTTTTGGGCTGCAAATGGAGAAGTTTTTCATACGGGCCTTATTACAGCAAAGCCCGTTACTATTCAGCTTTTCCTAGGCTGCAAAATCCATGCAAAATTCCTTGGGTCATCTCTACCAGACAAGGACTTGGTTGTAGGTTTTGATCTCTACTAGAAGCTTGCCAAATTAAGGGTCCTTCCAAAGGGCCTTAAATTTCGAAGCTATTTTCAACCTTATACCACATTCACTTCCCTATTCACCATACATCCTAGTTTAGCCCAGTTTTGACCAGAAATTACCTAAATAATCCAAACCTTAAAAGACATATGTTATGCCGATAATCATACTGACTTCTTGTCCAAGAACCCAAAGTCATTATGGACCAATCCAACCTTTTTCATATCCTTACCATTCAAACTTAATGAGGATGTCAATCCAACAAAGGCTACTCATCCTGGCATGAATCCTGAAGAGCAAAAGCTGGCTTATCAGGAATGTTCACAACTTCTAGCCCATAGGCTTATTGAGCCTACTACTTCTGAATGGACTTCGCAGGCCTTTTATGTTAATAAAAGATCAGAACAAGTCAGGGGCAATAAATGACTTGTCATTGATTACCAGCCTTTAAACCACTTCTTTAGAGATGACAAATTCCTTTTACCAAAAATTTCCTCACTGTTTGTTCATTTGTCACAGGGAAAGATCTTTTCAAAGTTTGATTTAAAGGTAGGAATTTGGCAATTGGGCATTATTTCAGAAGATAGGCACAAAAACAACATTTTGCATTCCAAACAGACATTACCAATGGATAGTTATGTCGTTTGGTCTTAAAACAGCTCCCTCATTATTCCAAAAAGTAATGGTCAAGATTTATAAGCCTATTCTTAATAGTGCTCTCATCTATATTGATGACATCTTTCTGTTCTCACCAGATGAAGACTCTCATGCTCATCTACTCAAGAGGTTCATGAAGCTGACTTAGCAATTTGGCATTATGTTGTCTCCCACTAAACTAAAGATTGCTCAAGATCAAATCAAATTTTTGGGGATGACATTTAATGATGGACAGTATCAACCAGGACCGCATATTACAGCTAGATTATTAAAGTTTCCAGATGAAAATCTTACACATAAGCAAGTTCAACAGTTTCTTGGCATTGCTAATTATTTGCACAGTTTTGTTCCTCACTATTGCAAATATGCCAAGCCTTTACAGCTCATGTTAAAGAAAGATTCTCCACAATGGAGTTCTAGTCAGACGCATGCAATTAAACAGTTAAAGCAAATACTTAAACAGTTGCCACCACTACAGATTCCCTCTAATGGAAAAAGATTTTTACAGACAGATGCCAGTGATAGTCACTGGGGGGCTATCCTCTTAGAAGAAAAAGATGGAAGAAAAAGAATATGCGCACATGCAAGTGGGTCCTTCAAAGAGTCAGAAAAGCACTACCATTCTACTTTTAAGGAATATTAGCAGTAAAAAATGGGATTAAAAAAATTTGAATTCCATTTAATTGGTCATAAGTTTACTGTTTTGATGGACTGTTCTTCATTTCCAAAAATCCTTGAAAGAAAAAAGACGGTGCCTAATCCACAATTACTTCGGTGGAAGGACTGGTTCAGTAAATACTCCTTTGATGTCAAGCATATAAAATGAGACTCTAACCTGATTCCAAACTTACTATCCAGACTAAGAAACATCTCTTTCTTCCACCAAATTACACCAATGGCATCATCATCATCCTCCTCTTCTCCTTCTACTGAAGCCTCCTCTTCCCATCCACCAAAGTCTTATTCTCCTTACCTTTGCATTGGTACTCCACCAGAAGTAACACTTTCCATAACCTTCTCTCAAATTTCTGACTTGGCAGTTCAACAAATCTTTGCTTACCAGACCAAGCTATTAAAAACCTTTGGTCCTGTGTTCATGGAAGTTTTAGGATTCCATCCCTTTTATCTGTTCTTAAAAGTATACACTTTTATGGACTTTACTGATGTTCATCATGGCAGATGGATTTGGCCCAAGGAGTTTTTGATTTTTCTATGGTATTTTCTACACCTCTATAAAATAGTTGTAGAGGTCAGACCATTACACTTCGGACAGTACCTAGAAAAGCTTAAAAGGAGGGTTTATCATAATCCTCATTTGATTACTTTCTTGGAATGGTTCCAATCACTGGATAAATGGATAGATGCAATGAAATCAATGATCTCTTATAGTTCTACAGCAACAACTCTCAATAAAAAAGCTATTTACATAATCCATAGACCTTGTTTTGTGGGTCCATCTGGCATGACCTCAGACACTAGCAAGTATCCATTTTTACAAAGAAAATCAATTTTCCTTATGGACAGTTGCTCTAGATCATCATGAAGTTTTTAGGGAATTCCAGAGGTTTATGTTCGAAAGAAACAAAACCATTCCTAACGAAATCTAGCCAACTTTAGCAGAAGATGCACCATGGGATACCCTTCCTCGCAGGTACAAGAATGAGCTCAATGCCAAATGTCAAGAATGGGAAGATTATCCTCCTCAGCGACTTAAGCCACTGGATAGCCAATTCATAGAAATATACTCTCAAGATCCTTATGAGCCTGAGGACTTGTACCAAAAATATGGAGAAAGCCTTTTTGTGATAGAAAAAATGGATGCTAAGGTCCAGACGGAGATAAAGGAAGAAGACTATGAGATTATGAACCTGTCCCCATCTCATGAGCCTATCCGGAAAGGATAAGAAAGAATTTGCTTTTCAAAAGCAGAATAGTATCACTTTACAGCTGGCTCTTTGTACAGTGTGTTTTGTTGTCCGTTTGTAATAATTGCCAGCTCTTTCTTTTATGCATGTAATTATTAAAGTTGTATCACTAAAGTTTGTCGAGAGAATCTTATCTCTTCCTACTCTATATAAGGAAGAATTCTCTCACTTGAAAGATAAGTTTAGACTTGCAATAAAAATCTCTCTTTCTCTCTAAAAACATGAGTCTCTAAACCACTTAGCCAATAGTCTCTAATAGTATTATCTGATCCCCCTGCCATCTTCTTCTTCTCATCTCTTCTTTGATATCTAATCTCTCATCTTACTATACTAAGAGGATTATGGAAATCGTTGGTGGATTGATTAAGAAGACTGTAGAGTACTTTGTGAACACAAAGCCAGAGGATTATTATACGAATGGCAAGGAAGCCTGAAGAAGCGAGTCATATTAGTGCTAACCTGTTCACATAGTGCTAACCGGTTCACATGACTTTTCCACTAAGGTGATCATTGGAAGCTTTGTAAGTAGTCAAGGATTGTTATACGTCCCATAATCATAGCTGTATGGTGAGATAGTACAAAATGAATGCATAATAATTTCACAAATTTTTTAGTTTTAATCTTAAATTATTTTAGTTCATTTAGGGTTTAAATTGACATAACTTTAAATATTTATAACTTAGGTTTCTAGAAGAAGTTTTCTAGAGGTCTAGTTGGGATTTGAAGATCAAACTTGTTGCATGATTCTTGAATAAATTTGGGAACTTGTGCATATGAGTAAGGAGTCAAATCAACCTTGTTCTTTTCAATAGCTATATATTAAGTATGCAAACTTATTTTGACACATTTGTAATCATATATATATATATATATATATATATATATATATTGCATTTTAGGACCTCTACACATTGAGGAAGTCTAAAAGAGAGGTTCAAATATATCATAAAGGTTTGTTACATCAAAGGTGAGTAAAAGCTATAATTGGATTTTAATGTATATATGTGTGATTTTAAGCTATAATTGGGTTTTATTATGTGATTGAATTATGATATTTTACATATGACTTCAAGTCAAATGAGAATTATATGATCTTAATGATTACTTGTTATACCATTATGCATGAACAGCTGAACATGCAACTAAAAAGGATGTTGTGATCGACTTGTCAAACACTTGCAAATCTCCTGGAAAATTGACCGATATGTTCTATTATGGCACATGTTATTGAACAAATGAATCACATATTACATGTTGGCTAACAAAAGCAAATGCCAATTGATTCACATGAATTCTCGAGAGCAGTGTTTACCTTATAAGGTCATAATAAAATCAAATAATTTGTTGCATTTGCACTTGCATAAGTCAATCCTTGCACTTATAAAGTATCTTAATAATAGCGGATTGTTGATTATGTCATTATAATTTGATTATTATTTTTATTCACTAAGTCATGACTCATAACATCATAATTATTTTTTTCAAATAATGAAAAATAAGGTTTAGGCATTTTAGAGCATAAAGTTTTGCACATATAGACATGGAGTATAGTTCATCAGTTGAATTTCAACTCTCTCGCTCTCCTTGTGTCATGTATATATACCTAAATAGGAATTAGTTTATGGTTACCAACATTAAATGAGTTGTACTTAACATATATGTATATTAAATAGTGAATTTATATGCTTTTTAGGTTGTGTATGAATGATAAGTTAACCTTTATACATTTAAATATTTGGGCATGAATGCCATGCTTAATAAATGGAAATGGGTGTTACACCATGTGTCTTTATTATTCTTTTTTAGATTCCTCATGCATAACTATGTCTCAAAGAAGCATGGCTGTGTGGTGAGGGCATGCATTTGAACTTGATTATACTCGACTTGCTTCTTAAGTGCATGGCTATGCTAAGTTATTACCTAAATTTGATTTTGAAGGGATCAAATTAGCTTAAGCATAACATATAAAGTTATAGCCTTATTTGTTAGCTTTCTAATTCCTTTTGAATCACTTCATCTGGAGTTTTATAGAGAGAGTTATGCCAAAAAATAATAAGTAGTGCTTTATAATTGTGAACATGAATCTATCATAGCTTCCATCATGCTTTTTAGCCACTTCTCTCCCTCTTTGAACATATAAAATATGAATTTACTTCATTTAGCCTTTTCACATGCTAAATTAACATAAAATAATCAATATTTAGAAGGAATTAGTTATAATATATATAAATTATGCACTAAATAGTAGACTTTTGGTGGTGCTTGGAAAATTCACTTGTGTTCAAGCTTGAGTAGTGCTTGAAAATTCACTCATACAAGTTTGAATATCACTTTGAAACTATTTATTAACTCTCTAGTAAGATATAGATGAAAGGAAGTAGGCCAAGTTTTGCCTGAACCTCTATAATTTTTAGTGTCTCTATGCTTAGATCTTTCTTATGTTTTAAAATTCTTTTTATTTATTATTGCCCTATTTATCCCCCTCTAAGGTATCTTAGGACAACAAATGGTATCAATATAAGTCTCTTTTAAAAAGTTTCAATGTAAAAGAGATAAGACAAATGACAAGCTAAGAAGAATCACAATCAATCCACATTCCTTAAAAGGGATGACTATAATTACTAGAAGAATAAGATGAAAATATTTATGGATGGTGAAATCATAAAACTTTGGAATATTATGCAAGAAAGAAAAGAAGTTTCAACCAAGTTAGTAAGTGAAGTAATGGCACCAAAGAAAAAGATTACATGGACGTTTAAGGAAAAGAAAGACAACCTAGAAAATATAAAAGCAATGTATATCTTATTTTGTGCTATCCATGAATCTCATTATACAACATTGATCAGTAAGGAGATTTGAGACACTATGCAAACCCAACATGAGGGTATAAGTGAAATTAAGAAAAGGAAAATACAAATGGACACTTACAAGTAATGATATATTTGTGTAACAATCTCATGAGTTTATCACAAAAATATACAATAGGTTTATTGACATTATAAGGACACTAAAGGGTTTAGGAAAGACATGCTCCTATTAGGATATGGTAGCCAAAATCCTTAAAACACTTTCTAAGGATAAATAGGAAGCTAAAAAGATTGTCATTAAAGAAGTAAACAAACTAAAAGTGCTTCCATTGGATGAACTCATGGTTAAGCTTCTTGCACATGAAATCATTCTTGAAAGCAAGTTGGAGGTAAAGGTCAAAGGAAGAGAGATACTACCTTAAAATCTAAAGAGGTATAACCTCGTTCTATTTATTTATTCACATCCTTTTATGAGAGTGATGATGACATAGAGGATGATCAATTGGCTCTCTTCTTAAATCAATTTAATAGGTTTCTCTCAAATAAAAGAGAAAAAAATGAGGAAAACAATAAGAAAAAGTCCTCAAAAAGCTAAATCATATGTTATATGTTGAGTTTTAGTGAGGATGGCAACCTAAGAGGGAAAACATGAATTGGTTGGTTTAAAAAATTGATAAAGTGAAAAGAGAAAATAAAAATCAAACACAAAATTGTAGTGGTTTGGCAAAGCTCCTACATCCACTACCTGAGTCACACTTAGGCCTTTCACTATCTTTTCAAGGATCAAATACAACTTATCCTTTTATAAGCCAAGAATGAACTTTCTTACACTCTACTTTCCAAAGGCTTAAGAGAGTGAAACCCACCCTTTGGAATTTTTTAGGCACAATACCATCTTATTCCACTTAACAAAGGATTAAACCTTTTATTAGTATCAAAACCTTTATGACAGACAATAAATATAATTTACTACTTAAAAAGACTTACTCTCATGAACTAATGATTAGTTACAAAACATTTTAAACTTTTACTATGCAAAAATACAAAAGCAATACCCATGGATGGTTTGTATATATAAATAATTCTGACGCTCTTTACTTGTTCTTGTACTTCAAATAAGGGTCTTTATATGTTAAATCCTTAAAAATTAGCTCACATACACAAATAAGGAAGTTTTGTTAGCTTTTGAAAAACTAGATGTTGTAGTCTATCAACGATTATTAAATCCATCCTATGATCTATATTAATCTCTTTCTAATGATCGTTGCTTCATTTGTAATGATCACTGAGTCCATCTAGTAATGCCCATTAGAATTTCACCATGGTCATTAATGATATTTAAAATTAGAGTAGTTAAGGTACATTCTAAAAGTTTTTTCAGTGGTTGTTGGACTATTTTCATGAACATTAAATACTTTCATGATCATTGCTTCTTGTTCCCACATTCGTTGAGCCATCTTCAAATCAAATAAATGAGTTAAGATACTTTCAAAGACTTTATTGGACTAGGTTGGTCAAACCTATATAAAACTCTCTTTTAATCTTGACAACATAGATTGAAAGGCTCTAATAATCTATTCTAATTATTGTGATTGCAGAGATAAAGTTAGCATTTCATTAGAAGTGAATGGAGTAAAGATTCAAAATTTACCCATAAATCGTGTTCGTTACTAGGAAATAACAACTGCTACTTTAAGAATGTCAAGACATATTTTGTCTAGTTTGATTTGTAATCTTAGTCACTATGGGAATAATGATCGTAACCTTCAAATAACCTTAGAGGGATTCAAACAACTAGCCAGATAGAGCTACATTTCATATGTTTTATTGAAGAACTAAAAATCATAATAACAATCTCTATGTATAGATCACGACTTCACCAACTCTAACCCTTTAAAGATATAGTTTGTTTTATAGTGAAGGTAGTAAGGAGATTCGCTAGCATGACCTCAGTAGCGCCCAGACTCTTAGGTAACGTTCACGATCTTCAATTCTCCTTAGATGGATTCAATGACTAAATTTTTAGATAAGCCAATGGTAAAATGCCACGTGTAACTAGCCGTTAGACACAATTGAAATCTCGATCGCGAATAAGTAAAATCTATAGCAAAACTTTAATCGCAACTATGACTTCTTTGTCTCAATCATAACTTTCATCTAACAAGAATTCTATGCATGATTTGTTACCAACTTTGTAGATATAGTGTTAGTTTTATCTCTAACATCTCTTTGGTGGGTGTAACTTATAAATACTCCACCTAATGGATTTCAATGTAAAAGAATAGCATTTTACCAAGACTAAACTCTTGCAAATTGATTTCTCAAATCTCTCTCTCTCTCTTTTTACTCTTTGTGATTGAGTTGTAATAAGTTTGGTATGAGCCTTTAAATACCTTTGGGATTGGGGTTTAAAAGTGAGCCATAGAAAAACTCTTGTATAGGTTTTAGTGTTAGCCTTGGGAAACACTTGTAAGGTTGTGTGTGAGCCTTTGTAAAACACAAATTGTAAGTTTGGTATGAGCTTGTAAAACACCATTTAGCATTAATGGAATACCCAACTAGAAGAATTAAGAAGTGGACGTAAGGTTTGTTAACACTCGAACCACTATAAATTCTTTTGTGTTCTATTCTTCTACTCTTTCTTCTAAAACTTGCATCATTGGCCTTCCCTTCAAAATTTAAATTTCCCACCAATTTAACCCCCTTCTTGGTGTACAAGGGCCAATAAGCAGTATTAAAGCAAGATCTCAATTTAGGCCTTAATTATGTGAGGAAAAGATCATGGCACAAGAAATAATCCACACTTACCTTAAGCCTTTCTTCGATGGATCCGACTATACTCATTAGAAGTATAGAATGGAGATTTGTTTAGATAGTGATATGGTAGATCTATGGGATATCATAGCCAAATAATGGAAACCACCAACTAAGGTGGTGGATGGTAGTAAAGAGTTAATTCTAAAGGAAAAATGGGTGGAGGCTCATAGAAAGTCTAATGGCAAGACTGATAGGGCAATGGCTATTTTGCTAAGCTCAATGCCAAAAGAAGAAATTGGTAAAGTTCAACATTACCTAACCATACATGGAATTTGGAAAGCCTTGAAAAACTACTATGAGGGCACAACCTTTGTGAAATATAGTAGGTTAGAAATGCATGAGATGGAGTGGAAGCTCTTGATGATGAAAGATATGAAAGCATCACCAACATGACAAATAGACTTCTCTCTATTCTAATAAACATGAAGAAGTTTAGAATAATTCTTACAAACCATGAGGTAAACACTAAAATACTTAAACCTCTTACTTTTGAAAAGTTTGGTGCTACAGTGTATAATATTCAAGAATCCAATTCAGAGATTGGAAAGGTGCCAATGGATGTCCTTATTAGCAAGCTACTCACTTATGAGCTAGCCATAAAGAAGGATGAGGAGATGAAGAAGTTGAGAGGATAAAGGGATAAAATGAAAAAAAAAATAGAAAATAAGACACTTGCTCTTAAGTCTTCTAGCAAAGACAAGGAAGTGGACGAAAGGATAAATAATATTGATGAAAGTGAAAAAGTGGAAGAAGAACTTGCAATGGAGGTCTAAAGAGTTCATGAAGAAAAGAAAATAAGGAAAGAACCTTAAGAAAACTTCATCATCACTCTACTTCAAAGAGAAGAAGAATGAGGTAAACTTCATCATCACTCTACTTCAAAGAGAAGAAGAATGAGGTGACTTGCTTGGAATGTGGAAAGCAAGGTCATGTAAAATTCAAATGTCCTAAGTTTAATGAGAAGAAGAAGTGGGACAAGGAGAAAAAGAAAAGCTTCAAAGCCATTTGGGATGATGATTAAGTAAGGAAGATGAAGAAGAAGAGGTTGTAAATTTTTACTTCATAGCCCAAGAGGACAATTCCAATGAGGTAAGTATTTCTTCCTTTTCTTGTGATGAATATGATGTGTTTGAGGATAAAGATGATGAGCTTCTTAAGGCTATGCCCTGAAGATGTGATGAATATAAACCCAAAATAAATATTTATAAGAAAAAGTGTTCAAAACATAAGGATAAGTTTAAATGCTTAAATGAGCTTGTAAATGACTAGAGATCTTCAAATAAAAAACTAAAGAAATCTTTGAAAAATATTTTTAAAACCTCATCCTCCCTTGATTTTTTAAGAATATGATTCTTTAAAAGGAGAAGTTATTAAGTTAAGGAACTCCATCTCTAGGTTTTTATAAAGGGAATGAAGCTTTGAATACATTTATTATATTGACTTAGTTACAATGGGGCTTCATCTTCTACATCCTTTCCTTCCATCTTCATTAGAGCATCTGCTTCTCAAACTTCTAGTATTGAGGTTGTTGGAAAGAAAGATGCTACTAGCACTAAGCCACCTAAGCATAAGGGTAAAGGGAAGGCTCCTTAAGGCTCTAGAGCTAAGCCTCAAAGAGTAAATTATAACTATATGCACACAAAAAGGTAAGCTAAAAAACACACGCATAAAAATTTCTCTTTTACACTTCATCACTCATGCACTTTCATGCATTCATAAAACTAAAATGTAAGAAGGCCTCCTACTTACATTAAAGTAATGCATAAGAGAAAGACTTATAAATCTAAACTCCAATGCAATTATTGCATGAGGTATGGACATATCAATGTCTTTTGTTACATTAGGAAGGCATACCTCAAATTAGAAGATCCTTCTAAGCCTAACCCTTAACGACCCAAGTATGTTTAGGTACCTAAACAAAGATGAAATGTTTTTTATTTTGTAAGAATTCTTGGAAGTCACTAAGGAAGGCAATGATTGGCACATGGATAATGGGTGTTTAAAGCATATGACTGAAAATAAAAAGTTATTCATAGCCATTAAAGAAAAAGATGGTGGCAATGACGCTTTGGAAACAATGCTAAGGGTAAGGTAATTGGCATTAGGATTATTGGTAAGAAAGTTTGCTCTCTCATTAATAATATTCTTTTAGTTGAGAAATTGAAACATAATTTATTGAGTATAAGTCAATTATGTGACAAAGGTAATAAAGTCACTTTGACCCTATATAATGTTGGTTATCAACTTAGTGGATAAGAAGACAGTCTTTAAGGGTTAAAGGAGAGGTAATAACTACTTCATTGACTTAGACAACTTAGCTAAATAATCTTCAAGTGTCTTATTTCTATTAGTAATGAGTCTTAGCTTTGGCATAAAAAACTTGGACATGCTAACATGGAGCTTCTAAAAAGTTTGTTAAAAGGAGAGCTAGTAAAAGGTCTTTCAAAGCTCAAATTCACAAAGGATAAGACTTGTAAACGTTGCCAAATAGGGAAACAACACCAAGAATCCTACAAGGCAAAAAATATTATAAGTACTTTTAAACCTCTTCAATTTATTCACATGGACTTAGTTGGACCTACTAGGAATGCTAGCTTAGATGGAAAACATTATGCATTTATGCTTGTAAATGACTACTCTAGGTTCACTTGGGTCTTCTTCCTTATTCATAAGAGTGATACTTTTGATGTTTTCAAAAGTTCTGATAAAAGAGTTCAAAATGAAAAAGGTTACTTCATTTCCTCTATTAGGAGTGACCATGGAAAGAAATTTAAATATGAATCTTTTAAAACTATTGCTTAGAGAATGAGATTCTCAGAACTTTTCTACTCCTAGAACACCACAATAAAATGATGTTGTAGAGAGGAAAAATATAACATTGGTAGAGATGACAAGAACTATGCTTAATGAGTATTCTTTGCAAATTACTTTTGGGTCGAAGCCAATAATACCTCATGTTATATTTCAAAACATGTTTTTAAAAGACCTATTCTAAAGAAAATCTCTTATGAGCTATGGAATGAAAGAAAACCTATGCTTTCAAACCATATAGTATTTGGCTGCAAATGCTACATTCTAAAAACTAACGACAGCCATAGAAATTTTGCTTTAAAAATCGATGAAGGCATCTTCCTTGGCTATTCCACTACTAACAAAACTTAAAAGGTTATTAACAAAAACTCTATGGTGGTTAAAAAGTCTATGAATGTTATATTTAATGAGTATTATAAACTTGATCTTAGGAAATGCTCTCTTATTAATGATCTTGTAGGTGACTTTGAAAAATTGGAGCTCAACTCCACACCTAAGGAGAATGCGATTGATCTTGAGCATAATGAACCATCTCAAGAAGTGGAGCAAGCTTAACCCCATCAAAAGGAGAATCAAGCTCAATGACTCCTTAAGGATTAGAGATACTCCAAGGATCACCTAAAGGATCTCATTATTGGTGAGACATCCAAGGAAGTAAGTAATAGAGCTCAATTACATGCTTTAAATAATAATCCTGCTTTTGTTTCTCACATTGAGCCAAAGTCAATTGATGAGGCTCTTGATAATAAGAGTTAGTGATTGCTATGCAAAAGGAACTCAACCAATTTGAGAGAAATAAAGTTTGGGAACTTATCCCTAGGCCTAAGGAATACCTTATTATATATTACAAATGGGTGTTTAGGAATAAGTTAGATAAGTAAGGTTTCATCACAAGAAACAAAGCTAGATTAGTTCTTAAGGGTTGTAACCAGGAGGAACGCATTGATTATGATTAAATATTTGCTCTTGTAGTAAGAATAAAGGTTGTTGTAATTCTTTTAGCATTTACATGTCACATAAACTTTAAACTTTTTCAAATGGATGTGAAAAATGCATTTTTAAATGGTTTCATTTAGGAGAAAGTTTATATTGAACAACCTCCGGGTTTTGAGTCTTATGATTTTCCTAACCATGTTTTAAAACTAACTAAGGCCTTATATGGTTTGAAATAAGCTCTAAAAGCTTAGTATGATAGGCTTAATTCATTCCTTTTACAAAATAATTTTGAAAAAGGCAAGGTTGACATAACATTTTTTGTGAAAAAGCATAACAAGGATACAATCATTGTGTAAATATATGTTGATGATATTATATTTGGTGCTACTATTGAATCTTTTTGTAAGGAATTTGCTAAGTGTATGACTAGAGAATATGAGATGAACATGATGGGTGAGCTTCAGTTCTTTATTGGTCTTTAAATTAAGCAAACCAAATAGGGCATCTTTGTTAACCAAGCTAAGTACATAAAAAAAGCTACTCAAAAGGTTTGTCATGGATGGTTGCATGGTTTCCAAGACCCTAATGAGTGCAACCATTAAGCTAGACAAGGATGAATCAGGTAAACCTATCGATGAAATAAGTATAAAGGTATGATTAGCTCTCTCCTATATCTTACTATTTCTAGACCCGATATTATGTTTAGTGTTTACTTGTATGCTAGATTTCAATCTTGACCTAAGGAATCATATTTGCATGTTATTAAGAGAATATAAAGTATTTACATGACATATTGCATTTAGGACTTTGGTATCCTAAAAATTTAACTTTCTGTCTTTTTGGATATTTGGATACAAATTATGCCAGTAGTTTAATGGATAGGAAGAACACTTTCAGAACTTTCCAATTTATTAGTGAATGCTTAGTTTTTTGGTGTAGCAAGAAATAAGTTTTTATTGCCTTATCTACCATTGAAGTAGATTATGTAGTGATGGGTTATTATTACACTCAAGTTTTTTGGATGAAACAACAACTTAAGGATTCCAGCATGGTTGTTGATCACATTCTCATCAAATGTGACAACACAAGTGTAATAAATCTTTCTAAAAATCCCATCCAACACTTAAGAAGCAATCACATTGATATTAGACATCACTTTCTTAGAGATCATGTCCAAAATAGTAATGCAGTGTTAGAATTCATTGACACCAATCACCAACTTGCATATATTTTCATTAAACTACTCGATGAAAAAAGGACGAACTTCATCCAAAAGGAACTTGGGATACTCGATGAAAGCTCCTTAGAGTTAAAATGTGTAACATCTCTACCTATATTCATTAGCATTCTCACATGAACCTATTCATTGCATAAATGATTTACAATCCCACATGAACATAAGCATTGGATAAATGATCATTTAGATATGTGAATTGGATAAGCAAGGTGATGACACTTGCATCATTGCATTTGGGACACTTGAACATACATGTAATGTTTGTATAGTTGCATGGCAAATTATCTTATGTTGTACTTATGTTATAGCATCATAAATAATGATGTGTTAGAGCTATTTAAAAGTATAAAGAGCATATGGGCAATTGAAGATGGATGAAAGTGATGAAGGAGTGAAGAAGAGGGATTAAAAGAGGAAAAGTGAACTTCCAACCAATAGAAGTGAAACACCATGATTTTGTCCTACTACAATAGATTTAAAAGTGGAATTTTTCATCCTTGAGGATAAAAATAGAGAGGTTAAATGTGAGGGGTAGTAGAAGAAAGAGAGAGTAAAGGAAGAAAGAAAGAAAGGAAGAGGAAGAAGAAGAATAAGAAGGAGGAGGAAAGGGAGAAGAGTGAGCTACTTAGGAAGGATTCCTAAGCTTTTTTGGTTCTGGGAAAATAGGTAAGTTAATTTATCTTCTTCCCATATGAAATTACTCCCCCATGACATGTTAATCATGTAAGGTTAGGAATAATTATGGAGTGTTTGAGGTAGAACTCATGTATAGAAGTTGGAATTCAAGAGAAACAAGAGCTGATTGTGTTGGTTTTATTGTTAGAGCAGAATTTCATATCCATGATTTCATAACCCTAGAAGAGGAATTAGGGAAAGTGTAAAATATGAAAGTTGTATCCTTAAGCCCCATATAGATGCTTGTAAAACATTTTTACTTAATTTGGTGTGTGTGAAGAGATATGGCTCCTTCATTAGGGCTGGTTCACAACCAACCAAAATCACCTCAGCCTTTCTATTTTCTTATATTTTGATGACCTTATGTTCTGATTTAGACAAAGTGTAAAACATGAAATTTATAAGGTTACATCCCCTATAAATTCATGTAAAGCAATTTTGCTTGATTTATTGTGTGGAAATAAATATGGCTCATTGATTATGACTGACCCTAAAACTGATGAAACCTCATTAGTTTTATAATTCTGTTTTCCAACAATTTGATGGCCATAGATTCAGAATTTGATGATATGACAAACTTGAAAATTGTATATTTATGTCTGATATACATGTATATGAAATATGTTTGCTAAATTGAACATGGTTTTTGAGATATTGCCCCATCATTATGACTGATTGTCAACATGTTGAAAACTTGCTCAACTTGAGATTGGTCATTTATTTTGGTGACTTTATATACTGAATTAGAAAATGAGTAAAACATGAAAAAAATGTTCCTTTATGTGTTTTATAACTTCTGGTAGATCATTTTTGCAATTGGATTTGAAAAATTTTAGATATACCCAAGAATGTAAGATCTACTCAAACCGAGATAATATTGAAACAGGGCAAAATTCAACAATTCACCATATTTTCTATGTGCCTTATATTGATCTCAAATTTGAATATGTTATATCATTATGTGTCTAGTTAATTTAAAAAAAGAATCATGTTATGTCATTATGTGTCCATATGCCTTATATTGATATGAAATTTGAATATGTTATATCATTATGTGTCTAGTTTATTTAAAAAAAAGAATCATGTTATTTTGGATTAGTATATCTAGAGTTATTGCTATGAGAGTGTAGCAAGGTCAGACTGCATATAAGGAAAATATGCATAAATACTAGGTTCATTTGCATGGATCATGCCATAGTTGCATACCAAGCATTCATAATCATTTTGACATACTTGTAACCATGTATGTATCAAATGTTAGGATCTCAACACTTTGAGGAAGCCCTAGAGAGAGAACCAAACGTACCATAAAGGTTGGTCACATCAAAAGGTGAGTAAAAACCATAATTAAATTAAATGCATATGTGTGATACTTTTATGATGTGATTAAGTTCTATTATGTGTATATATGACTAAATTGTTACATTTTACATATGAATAAAAGTCAAGTGAGAAATATATGCTCTTAATGATTCCTTGGTATACCATTATGAATGAACACTTACATATGGAACTAAAAGGATGTTGTAACCAGCTTGTCAAACACTTGCAAATCACTTAGAAAAAAAAGGACCAATATGTCCTATTGGCTCATGTTATTGGTCAAATTATTCACTTGTTATCTGATGACCATCAAAATCAAATGTCATTTGAATCACATGAGTTCCTGGAAGCAGTGTTTGCCTTGCAAGGTCACGACAAAAATCAATGTATTGCACTTGCACTTACATAGTCAATTGTTATACTTGTAATGTATCATGATGCTATTTGAATGTTGTTGTGCCATAAGAATTTGATTATTGCTTTTATTCATTGAGTCATGACTCACCAAATCACAATTATGTTTTTTTTAGATACTGAAGCATAAGGTTTGGATACTTTGGTGAATAAAGTTTTGCATAACATGGACCACAGGTCGTTGACTGAATTCCAACTCTTTCTCTTTATGTCATGTACATATATCTAGATAGGAACTAATTTATGGTCACTAGCCTTGAACATTAGTTAACATATGTGTACATTAAATACATGTTGGATTGTGTATGTATGATGAATAAACCTTTATGCACATGTATTTTTGAATATGAATGCCATGATTTGTAAATGAAAATGGTCGTTATAGTTTTTGTTATCAGAACAGGGATAGGTTCCATAAGGACATACATATGAACAGGACATGACTTTTGCACTATTATGCATTATCATATGACATAGTCTTATATGTCTATAGGGCATTAACAGAGGGTTGTCATGGCAGTACCCATGGCTCACCAAGGAGAGGGGAGTCAACATATTTACATTCCATAGAAGCATCATGCCAACCATTAAGAGATCAACTTGCTGATAGAGTTAGGTCTCTTACATATTCTCATGCACAACACATATCTCATCGACAACCACAACATAGAATTGGTGAACCAACAGTGCAAGGTCCAAAAATTAAAAGAGAAAGAAGGTATGACAAATTAAGAAAATAAGGTGTAGTGGACTTTAGTGGTACCATAGATCCATCAGTGCTAAAGACATGGCTAAAAAGAACATAAAGAGTTTTGAATTTGATGCAACACATGCTAAAAGAAAAGTTTGATTATGCAATATCGTTATTACAGGGGGATGAATATGATTGGTGGAAAGGGAGTGATGTCCAGCCTTCAGTGCTTACATGGGATGATTTTCTTAGTGAATTCAATAACAATTATATGCGAAGTGTACAAAGATGATAAAAGAAAGGAATTTTTGAACCTAAAGCAGGAGGAGATGACTATAGCCGAGTATGAGGTAAAATTTAATCAATTATCTCATTATGCATCCTTCATGGTGGCCACTGATAAAGACAAATGTCCAAAGTTTGAAGAGGGACTGAGATATGAGATTAAAAGTAAGATCATGGTTGTAGATCTTGAAAGTTATACCAAGTTAAAAACTGCTACAATCAGGGTGGAAAGATTAAAAAAAGAAAGGATAAAGCAACGTGTAAAAAGAGGGCCTATTGAGTTTCTGGGAGATTTTAATAGAAAGAAAGGTAAACATGGAGATTATATGCCATCATAGTCCAGTGCTAAGGGTGGTTACTCTAGATACAGAGGTAAAGAATTAGGAGTTTCATCATATACAAGTAGAGGTCAAGGCTAATTTATGCAACAACGACCCTCATGTGTACATTGTGGCAGGCAACATATGGGTGGATGTAGAAAATTGACTGGTAGGTGCTACTTTTATGGGTCTTTTAATCATATGCTTAAAGATTGTCCTGAAAGATCCAAAATGTTAGAGGAGGCAGAGCTACATCAGAGTCCATAGTTGAAGTTTCAAAGGTAAGTGGAGTTGGAGTATCATTTGGCAGAGACAGAGGTAGAACAACCATAATTGGCCATGGTATAAGCAAATCAGAAGGTCAAAGTTCCAGACCCCCAGTACAGGCTAGAGTATTTTCCATGACTAGGCAAGAAGCTGTTACTGCTTTAAAAGTAATCACTGGTAAACTTTTTCTCCATGATTTAAAAGTTGATGCATTAATTGATCCTGGCTCCACACATTCATTCATTTCATTGAACATGACATCACAATTATGCAGTAAACATCAACCTTTAGGTCTTAATCTATGTATTAGTACTCCTTTGAGAGATGTTGTGATTGTATGATTCATATTGATGACATTGAGTTGAATGTTGATCTAGTACTGTTGCCACCTCGTGAATTTGATGTGATACTGGGTATGGACTAGTTGTCCAAATATCATGTAATAGTGAATTATTTTACTAAGAAGGTTATTTTGGAATCTCCAAATCATACAAAGGTTGCGTTTTAAGGGAAAAGGCAAATTATACCTACATGTCTAGTTTTCGCTATCAAGGCTTTTTGCAAGATTAAAAGTGGTTTGTGAGGCTTATTTGGTGGTAGAAACAAGGTTCATGAATGAATTACTTGAGAATATTTTCATAGTAAATGAGTTTCCAAATGTTTTCCTATCTGACTTACCTAGTTTGCCACCTGATAGGGAGATAGAATTCACAATTAAGTTAGTCTTAGGAACTGCACCAATATCCATTCCACCTTATAGGATGGCTACAACTGAGTTAAGAGAATTAAAGACCTAATTACAGGAACTACTCGAAAAGGGATTCATCAAACCCATTGTGTCACCTTGGGATGCTCCAATATTATTTGTTAAAAAAAAAAATGGGATAATGAGGCTTTGTATTAATTACAGGCAATTAAATTAGGTTATTATGAAGAACAAGTATCCTTTACCAAGGATGGATGATATGTTTGACCAGTTACTAGGAGCATGAGTGTTTTCTAAAATTGACTTGAAATCAGGATATTATCAGCTCAAAATTTCAAACACAGATGTGCCAAAGATAGCTTTCTGAACCACGTATGGGCATTATGAATTTTTAGTGATGCCATTTAGTTTGACTAATGCACCCGCTACGTTTATGGCTCTTATGAATAAAGTGTTCCAGTTTTAGACAAATTTGTAATTGTGTTCATTAATGACATACTTGTGTATTCAAGAAGCAAAGAGGAGCATGAACAACATTTAAGGATTGTGTTGCAAAATTTGAGAGAAAAACAACTATTTGCTAAATTAAGCAAGTGCGAGTTTTGGATTGACCATGTGGTATTTTTAAGACATATAATTTCTGAAAAGGACATAGAGGTGGATCCAAACAAAATTGAAGCAATAGTAAAATGGGAAACCCTAAAGAATGTTATAGAAGTTCGAAGTTTCTTAGGACTAGCTAGGTATTATCATCGATTTGTTGAGGGATTTTCACGTATAGCTGCTCTTTTGACTAAGTTACTTCAAAAAAATGAACATTTTAGTGGTCTAAAGCATGTTAAAAGAGTATTGATGAATTAAAAGATAGATTGACATTTGCTCTAGTGTTAGCCAGTCCTACTGGTAATGGACAATTTGTAGTTTATAGTGATGCCTCTCATCAAGGTTTGGGATGTGTTTTAATGCAACATGGTAAGGCAATTGCATATGCATCTAGACAACTAAAGCCTTATGAATTATCTTACCCAGTACATGACCTAGAACTTGCTGTCATTATTTTGCTTTGAAAATATGGAGACATTACTTGTATTGAGAAACTTTTCAAATATTTATAGATCACGAAAGCTTGAAGTATTTGATGAGCTAAAAAGAATTAAGCGTGGGATAGAGGTGATGGTTAGAACTGCTAAAAGATTATGATTGCACCATTGAGTATCACCCAGGGAAGGCAAATATGGTTGCTGATGCTTTAAGTAGGACATTAAAAAGTGGTGTAGCTCATTTATAAGTATTTCCGTTGTCTTATTTAGTTGAATTACGAGCTATGAATATAGAACTAAGCATGCAAAAGAAAGAGGTTTGATTGTTACTTTTCAAATGAGAACAATGTTGCATGATTGAATTAAAGAAGCACAAGGCAAGGATCCTAAGTTACATATAATGATTAACATGGTAAAACAAGGGATACATGGTGATTTTGATATTAGAAATGATGCCTTGATGTTGGGTTCTCGTATTGTATGCCTAATGTTGATAACTTACAAAGATAAATCCTAGAAAAAACACATAATGCTCTATATGCCATTCATCCAGGAATGACAAAAATGTATAATACCTTGCAATCTTATTTTTGGTGGCCTAAAATGAAGAAAGATGTAGTAACTTATGTTTCAACACATTTGACTTGTCAACAAATAAAAACGGAACATCAAGCACCAGTTGGAAAATTAAAACCATTGACGATTCCAGTATGGAAATGGGAAAGGACAACCATGGACTTTGTATATGGTTTACTGAGGACTTTGAAAAAGAATGATGCTATATGGGTGATTATTGATAGACTACGTCAGCTCACTTTTGCCTATTCGATGGGGTAGTTCACTTAAGCACTTAGCCAAGAAATATGTGGATGAAATTTTCAAATTACATGGCATTCCAGTGTCTATTGTATCGGATAGAGATCCATGATTTACATCTCAATTTTGAGTTAGTTTACAACAAGCTTTGGGTACCAAGTTGAGTTTCAGTATTGCTTTTCATTCTCAGATAGATAGACAATTAGAAAGGACAATTCAAACACTTGAAGACATGTTTTGAGCTTGTGTGGTAGAGTTCAAAGGTACATGGGATCAATATATTGCCTTGATTGAATTTGCTTATAATAATCATTATCATAGTAGTATACATATGGCACCATATGAAACACTATATGGAAGAAAATGTTGAAGTCCTATCTATTGGAATGAAGAAGGGATGCGTGTTTTAGAAGGATTAGAACCAGTGCAAGACACTGTGGATAAGGTGAAGGTAATCAAAAGCAAACTTAAAGCAACACAAGATAGGCAAAAGAGCTATGCAGACTAACACAAAAGAGAAATGGAATATGAGGTGGGAGACAAAGTGTTCCTTCGAGTTTTACCATGGAAAGGAATAATTCGATTTGGCAAGCAGGGAAAATTGAGTCCTCGATACATAGGACCATATGAGATGTTAGAGAGAATCGGTCCATTTACAAGCTAGCACTACCATCAGAGATGGCTAAGATTTATGGTGTATTCCATGTGAGTATGCACAAAGAGTATCGGTCTAATCCTATACATATACTTAGGGATCCAATAATAACAATTATAGATGATGTAAGTTACATTGAAGAATAAATGAAAATCATTAATTATAAAAGAAAATAGTTGTGAAATCGAGAAATCCCTTTGGTTAAGGTGTTATGGAGAAACCACTCACAAGAAAAGGCAACATGGGAAACCAAAGAGAACATTAAATGACAATATCCATATTTGTTTACAGGTATTAAATTTTGAGGATGAAATTCTTCATAAGAGGGGAAGAAATGTAACATCTCTATCCAAATTTATTGGCATTCTCATATAAACCTATTCATTGCATAAATAATTTGCAATCCCACATGAACTTAAGCATTGGATAAATGATCATTTAGATATATAAATTGCATAAGCAAGATGATGACACTTGCATTATTGCATTTGGGACACTTGAACATACATGTAATGTTTGTATAGTTGCATGACAAATTATCTTATGTTATATGCATGTTATAACATCATAAATAATGGTGTTTTAGAGCTTATTTAAAAGTATAAGGAGCATATGGGGATTATAAGATGGATGGAGGTGATGAAGGAGCGAAGAAGAAGGACTAAAAGAGGAAAAGTGAACTTCTAACCAATGGAAGTGAAACACCATGTTATGCTAAATGAGTCAATTGATGTGCACTTGAAATTTCTTATGTTCAGATGTATACATTGATCATCAAGATAATAATAAATCATACTAGGTTTGGGCCATCTATTTAAAGTTAGTTTTAATAGTGTTTTTCCTAAGTTACCTTTAATTCGTGATCAAGACTTTTGGTAGCAATTGTTACTTTCTAGTCAATTTTGATTTTTCAAAGTTGTTTTCAATTAAACTTGTGACTACAGAGTCACCACCACAAAAATTTCAAAATTCAAATTCTTTGACTGTTAACTTAACATGTTTTCAAGAAAATCTTATCCATTACTCAGAGTTTTTGTAAATAGTGGTCTCGACATGTAAATCAAAGACACGATCTTCAAAAAACCAATGAACATTTACCACTGCCTCTTTAAACAATTCAATCACTCATTTCTTATGCTTTTAGCCATTTCTCTTTCGTTTTATACATAATTTTTGCATATTTAAACCCCACAAACTCCTTCCCTTTTACTTTTTACTTCTTTTCTCATCCAAACCCCCTTATCTTTCTCTCAAATCATCTTTTTTCCTCATCTCTTCTTCATTCCATTATTCTCAAAAAGTTCACTAAAATAGAAAAAGGAAAAAGGCATAACCCAATCCTCTTTTCTACCTCTTAGAACTTCCTTGCCCCTTCATAAAATTAAAAGAGTGATAAGAAATGAGAAAGACAAGTATGAGGCTAGCAAGAAGAAGATTATACAAGCCAATAAGATTCCTTTAACTTTTCTTCTAACCATTATTGGCTTGAAGGAAGAAATCAATGGTTATCTTGACAACTTAAGGTGGATTCCCTTCATCTATAGGGAAGAAGTAAGATATGAAGACATTGTGTGTGTGTGTGTTCATATACACAATGAGCATAAGCAATGATGTTTCCTCAAACATAGGAATGTTTGTCTTAAATTTTTATTGATTTGCAAAGAATTCTCCATCTCCTACCCTGAAATTCACTCTCTTTTCAACTTTAAAATAAAGAAAGCACCCTTACAACTTTCAACTCCTTTAACTTTATCTTTTCTAAGTTTTGGAAAATTATTTCTATTGAAAAACATCATGACCTCAATAAGTCAATTGCTAAAAACATCAAAATGCTTTTTGTATGGCTTTTTCATCGCATCATCATTTTCTCTATTAATGTAAGAGGTGATGACAATGAAAAAGTCTCATAGAAGGACTTATCCTTTCTCTATTACTATAAGCATTAGATTCTAAACCTCCAAATGTAGAGCTCAATGATGAAAATCATTGAATGCATTCCTAAAATGCAAAAGGAATTGCCAAAGATGAAGATATAAGTCTTAGAAAACCTTAGAGAAGCCCAATGCTAAGCCTATAACCATAGCCCAAATTGTTAGCCTGAGTATATGGGTTATACAACCCACAAATTAGGGTTGTATAGCCTAGTATTTAGGGTTGTACAAGCCACATCTAGGGTTATACAACCCTTCCCCTAAACTCTAACCCTTTAAATCTTCTAGAGTTGGTCCCTTCTTAAACCATAGGGCTGCACAACCTTGATAGATGGATGCATAACCCTTTTTTAGTTGTACAACTCTGTGCAAACCCTAATTATAGAAGATTCATCTCCTTCTTTATGAATGGACATGTCCATGGTGCAACCAAAACCATTTTAAGGTTTGGTGCACTCATTCATCACCTATAAATACCCCTTTCCATTTAAAGAGGAAGAAGGATTGGACAACCCTAACAAAACTCTACCAAAATTCACACTTAAAGCATATTTAGCATAAAAACCCTAGACCTTAACTTACTCCAACTCACTCTAAGGTAGAACTAAGCCTTTTCTCTCCATCATTGTGCATTTCTTAATATTAATCATTAAGTGAGCCTCTAAAGGCATAAAAACATCAAATAAGGCATCCAAAACCTCTTATCCCTCTCTTCTTATTTTTGTTTTTCTTCTATTTTCAAAAATCTAAAAAATAATGGTTATGTGGCCTTAACTATAGGTTGTACAACCCTGTTTCTAGGCTGAATAACCGAGTTTGTCTAGTAGATAGATTTGCAAAGTTCTTTTTATTCTCCACTCAGATTCTTCTTTTTCCAAAACCTTTTTTAAGATGTTATAGTGTTCCAACAATAGAATAGGATGAGGCATAACACCCTAAGACTCCTATTCACTTCAAAAATGGAACCTTAGTATGGTTTTAAAGTGATTTTATAAATCTTCTCCATGTAATACTTCATGTTTTTTTTACTTGAGATTTGGTACTATGGTTATGATTTTTGTTTTTTTTTTCTTTTTTATCATTTTAGGGCAGTGATCAAGTAAGGAACTTAAGGTTCCAATGCTTTTAAGGGCCTCATTTATCATGGTTATATTGATGTTTGGAGCATGGAAATAGTATTTTGGTGTCATCCCCTTCTTTATTTGTATTTTAAACCTCTTTATGACTAGTAGTGCTTATGGATGCCTAGCTCTTGATGAGTAATGAGAGGGAGGATTCATTAATTCCATGATCTTCTTTTGTGATGATTTAGCCTTAGGCCATTGATGACCCTCCATTATGCTTTGCATTGTATGTTTATGGTTCTTGCTCTTCATAATGCATATACTTGTGTTTTAATGATTCAATGTTATCCATGTGATGTGGGGAAGTGATATTATGGACTTAGATGCATATTTAGGCATCTTGGCATGAGAAAAATGGTAATATGCATCATATTCCTTCTTTGTGCTTTGAGTTTACTTAGGTTGTCTATGTTCACCATATTCACTAACTTGTGTATTTCCATAGTGTGGGTGTTTGAGTTAGACTATGATGGTGGTCTTGAGGATTATATGAATGAATAGGTGCATGTGTGCTAAATCTCTATGCCATGTCACATGCCCCTATTTCCCCTTTGGATTATGCATGATATGGATAAATGAATGGATGAGTGCATGATACCCCTTTGCCATGATGCATGACCCCCTACGTCTTAAAGTTGATGACATGATTTGCTTAAGTAGATTATGGTTAAAAGCATGTTTAAGGGCATTAATCAGACTAATCAATAATTTAGTTAAAATATTCAAAGTGAACCAAAGATGTTTAATGGTTGGATCCCATTATTTGAGTAGTTTGGGGGGTGCCTAACCCCTTTCCTAACCTGTACTTAATTTTCGAACTTTGATAGGTGAAGATGAAATGAGCCTTCTAGTTGACATATATTAGGTTTAGATTTCACCTTCCTTGGATTCTTGTCCTGACTAAAGTCGAGTGGCAACTCCACATTTCCTTAGGATGATATGAATGTATTATCCCTCCTCTAATCCCCCAATGATCATCAGTTTGGATTTAGGGCTTTGAATCATGCAAAGCCTAAAAGGACCCCCCATTGGTCCTAACATGTGCCACATTTTTAGAGTTATTACTAATGTAAAGACCCCCTTCCTCTTGATCCCCCATTTATCGATAAAAGGATGGAGTCACTAGAAAGATTCCACTAGTTCGAACGAAAACCTAAGGCACTCACAGTGTTGACTCAGCTAGGGACCCAAAATTGACTTTATGTTTAATCTTTATTTCACTTTCAATATTTTAAACTTGCTATTAGTTAAAGTCCATTATATTCATGTAGCCTTTACACGTCACCACATGTGTTAGGTTGCCTTTAAATAAGCCGATGGTTCTCCAAACTTGAAATGTAAACTCCATTCAGGCTCAAGAGATTATAAGGAGGATTCATCACTCATAAGCCTAGTACATTCGGGTATATCAAATAGGGGATTGCGACAACTGCCCCCCAAGCTTATAGGAACCATTAATTATAACAACTCCCTCGACCATGAGGCACATTTAAAAGCTAACAGTACCTTGAAATATGGCACTCCTCTTATTTGCATTTCGTCAAATGAGAGTTATAATTCTCAAAAAGCATGACTAGGCATCCCAATGTAAAATGCAATTGTTATCTTATATCTCCGTAATGTAATTATTCCTTGTATATAAAAATTTTTGTACCCCATCTCCCATTTTGTAAAGGGTTTTTATATGTAAATAGAATTCTTTCACATTCCATATGTATACTTCTTAATCGATGTTAAAAGGTCTCTATTTTGTTAGCTATTTTGTGTATATGTTCTTTCGAGACTCCAACTCTCATTGGTCTGAGATGACTGCGTGCGTGTTCTTTACCCTGTATTGGTGAGAATGAGACCCTACCTAAAAAGGAGTCACTGGACCTCGTATGTAAGACGAATAAGGTTGGAAGGATCTTTTACAAAGTGATTTATGCATATCATGCATACATTCATCGATTACCTATTCATGCATCATACTAATAACTCTTATCTTGTAGCCATTATAGCTCCATCCAAACTCTTGTGAAAGAAAATAGGTAACAAATTTGCTAAGAAGAGTAAGACACTGAGTCCGAGCTAAAAAGTTGACCTAATCATGGAACCAACGATGCCACCAGAGGCCCTGAAAAGGATGATAGTCAATCTTAACCATAAGATGGAAGAGAGGATTATTGAGGAAGTAAACAAGCACATTAATGAGATTCTAAAAAAGGGGGAGGCCATTGCTAACCAAACTAACAAAAGGAAAGCACCAATAGAGGCGCCCCAACTTTTGGTGATCGATGATGATCTATTTGGGATGATAAAATATCATAAAATCAAGCTAGCTAGGTAACTATGCTAGACAAACCCATGGAGAGTGAGAAAGAGAACACTTGATTTGATGACTTTGCCAAATAGTTGGAGAAACTATAAAACGCTTTGGGTGCGAAAGGTTTGAAGAAAAGAACAGACATTAAAGAATTGCTTACTCATAAACTTGAAAGGCTCTCAACTATTTTTCGCATGCTTGAGCTCTTAAAGTTCATAAGAACCCAAAATGCAAAGAACCATATTCATTCATATGTGCTAGTCATGAAGGCATCTGAGGTTCCAATAGACACAATATTGGAGCCTTTTGAGTTATTATTGGAAGGGTATGCTAAGATTTGGTACTTTATCCAACCAAAGACCATTAGAGAAGACTAAAAGGAACTGATAAGAAGTTTTCGAGAGACACTATACTTGTAATTCGGATCTAGAGGTCACCTTGCAAGACTTGGAATCTTTGAAATATAAAATAGGTGAGAGATTCAATGTCTATATTAGGAGATGGAAGAAGATGACTATAGAAGTGACCACAAGACCTATAAAGAGAGAGCAAGTTAAGATGATTATAAAAGGGACTATGCTTGGTATTGTCACTAGAATCAGGGGAATGTTGGTCAAGAACTTTGAGGACCTTTGAAAAGTAAGTTTACAAGCTAAAAGTTTGAATCTGAGTCAAGAAGAACAAGACAATAGATGTCAACGCAGTAAGAACACCAAGATACTTCATTGATTTGGGGATGCTTATGTCCAAAGAGTTTGAAAGGTTATAGAAGAAAGGAGTGCTGAAAACTTTAGCAGCGAGACCATCTCCTAGCCTAGCCTAGGGGGTATGGCATCAATGCCTATTGCACTTTTCATCAAAGAGTAGGTCATAATACTGATGACTGCTACAAATTGAGACATGAGATTTAAAATCTCATCAACAACAAGACAATTATTTTGCCAAACTCTAGAAGGCCTAGTATCTAAGAGAATCCTTTATAATGCCTATTGCTCTTTTCATCAAGGAGCATGTCATAATACTGATGACAACTACAAATTGAGACATGAGATTTAGAATCTCATCAATAATAAGACAATTATTTTGCCAAACTCTAGAAGGCTTAGTATCTGAAGGAATTCTCTTTCGAACTATCATAATGTCCTTCTCCCAAATCAGGGGACATTTATGAAAGATTCTAGAATTCTCAAGGAAGTCATTATTACTATTATCAAGGAGGTCACAAAAGAGACTCTAGTTATTTGTACTATTAATCCCTAGGAAAGTTCAAAAGAGGAGACAAAGAGGTGTGAAGGAAAAGAATGATTTAGCTGTGAGAGGAGAGTGATGAAGAGAAGGAAATGAAATAGGTGAGTCACATAACTAGTAATGGGAAGTGTTACCCTGATGGGGAAGCTCCTAAGGAACCAAGGGTTGAGAAAAGGGCCATGGTTGGGGCTCTCTCCAGCCTAATCGTTTCCAATGAAGCCACTCTAAAGGTTGTTGTTACATTAGCAAGTCACAAGGGTAAAATCACTTTTTTGGAAGAAAATTTGCCACATGAGGGAAGGGATCATAATTTATCCTAATTCAATTGAGTAAAGGTGGAAGGAAAGAGGACCTCATGTATGATGGTGGATGATGGATCTATGATTAACATTTGCTGATCAAAGTTTCTACACAAGTTTGGATTGTTTGAGAAAGATTTAGAGGCTTCCAATAGTGTCATTCAATCCTATGATAATAGTAGAAGGCTAGCTTTAGGTGTGTTTAAGACCTTGGTAAAAACAGGCATAGTGGAGACAATGGTGGAAGTTACAACATTGACATTCCAATCACCTTGTCACTTTTGTTAGGAAGAACATGGTATCCCCCGCTGGGCCGCCTTTTACTGTTCACCAAAAAGTTAAGATTCCTTATAAAGGTGAGATTTTAACCATTTTTGTAGAGGTTGGGGAAATTGTACCAACTTTAAGTATGGTTGTTCTACATCTCCAAGGGTTTCAAGTTGCTAGAGTAACTGACATATGGGTTTATCCAAAGGTAATAGGGATTATAAAGAACATGAACTTTCTATCAGGACAGCGGTTAGGAAAAATTCTACTAGCACATCAGAGTTCCTAGAGATTCCTACTCAGGCTATAAAGAAAGGACTGAGGTATCATGGTAAAGGGTCAGAGCTAGAAGCAAGGGACTCGCACAGACAACTATCAAATTTCTTTATGAAAGAAGAAATTATAAAGAAAGATCTGCAGAAGGTTACTGAGAATGAGAAGTCATTGAACGAGGATATCAATGAGCTCGAGAAGGCCTTCTTCTAGTTAAATGTGGGCAAATTGGGATATCAAAATTATTAAGACTCGTTAGAAGGGGGGGACGAGAAAAAAAAGAGAAAGAAGAAGGGCAAATAGATTATGGGTATACAGGATGATCGAGAATTGGGTCATTCTATGGTTTTGTATGGTCCTTAGTTATATGGCCATAGAATGATAAAAAGGGGGATGTTGATGGATAAACAAAGTAGTATCTATTGGATCAAGAATTCTAAGCTATAGGGGAAGATTATGCAAATGAGAGGTATGACTTGATGAAGCAAAATGCACCCTTCGTGGATCTAAAATAGGAGTATACCGGGAAGTGCAAGTTCATTGAAGTTGCTTATATAGGGATAAATTTGAAAGATATTGAGGATATGATTGTAAACTCTATTAAGGAAGTGGTTGATGAGGAAATAAGATGTCATGTAATAGAGACTGAGCTAACTATGGCAAAAGTGCAATGCTTTAGGCAGATTTTCTAAATATTGAGCAAGCAGATGATCAAATGAAATAGAATTTCAAGGGGATTGTCAAGGCCATCATAAGAATGAAAGATAGAACAGAGAATGATAATGGAACAAATATTACACAGGGTTATGATATAGGCATTCTAGCTAATAAAGAGGAGAGTGATGAGAGAGCACAAACAGAAAAGGTTCTCATCGTTACACTAGAGGAAGCTGTCATTCTAGATTCTGTTGATGTTCTTATTTCTAGTTTCTTTGAGGATGATAATGTATCTCTTTCTAAGTTTAAGGCAATGAATGATGAGTTAGCTTACTTGTGAGATGTATTTCCTGATGTAGTGTACATAGCATGCATCTTTCATAAGCATATTTAACATTAATTTTATGCATACAATTGCATTTAACCTTAGCACATAGGAAAAATTAAAAAAATTTGCTCATTATTAGCAAAGTCACACTAGAGGAGTGTAGAAAGTTTGAACAACTGCTTAGAAAGTACTAGAGGGTTTTTGTCTGGACATACAAAGACATATTAGGGGCTGAACAAATTAAAGAACACAAAATTTTAACCTACCCACATAAGAAACTAGTGAAATAGAAACTCTAATGGATGAAACTCAAGTGGGCCTAATTAGTCAAGAAAAAGTAGCCAAACAATTAAATGCCAAGTTTTTAAAGATAGTAGATTACCTTAAATGGCTAACCAATATAGTGTCAGTATCGAAGAAGGATAGGAGAGTGAGGATCTATATTGACTATAGGGATCCGAACAAGCAAGCCTAAAGGATGATTTTCCTTTACTATAAATAGACATGTTAGTTGATAGTGTTGTAACTTATGTTATGTCCACTTTCATGGATGGATTTTTTGGATATAACCATATTCTCATGGCGATCATGGATAAGGTGAAAATAACTTTTATCTTAGAATGAGGGACATATTGCTATAAAGTGATGTGTTTGGATTGAAGAATGCAGGGGTGACATACCAACAGATGGCAACTGCCTTGTTGTACGACTTAATCCATAAATAAGTAAAGGTGTATACAGATGACATGATGGTGAAGTTGAAAAATAAAGGAAGGGCACTTTGAAGCTCTAGAGAAGTTTTTGAAAAGAGTCGATGAGTACAACTTAAGTTGAATTCGAAGAAATGTGTGTTCATGGCCACCTTCGATAAGCTGTTAGGGCATGTGGTCAATCAAAAGGGAATCGAAGTGAATCTAGATAAGGTAAAGGCAATTTAGGATATGCATGCAACTAAGACAGAAAATGAGATCTTAGGTTTTTTGGGTTGCTTACAGTATATTAGTTGGTTCATAGCAAGACTAACTCTCATTTATGAGCTGATCTTTAAGCTATTAAGGAAGGATTAGTCAATGAAATGGAATGAATAGTGCAAAAAGCTTTCAAGAGGATAAAAGAATATATGATTAACCCATCGGTGTTGAAGCCATTAAAGCCTAAAAAACCTTTGATCTTATATTTAATAGTAGAAGACAACTCTATTGGTGCAATGTTATCCCAGGAAGATGAGACAGGGAATGAACATGCAGTGTACTATATTAGTAAGAAATTATTGTCTTATGAAGTTAAGTATAACCAGGTAAAGAAGAGTTGTTTGGAGTTGGTTTAGATGATAAAGAAATTGAGACATTATTTTCAGTCATACTTTGTGGAGGTGGTTTCAAAGCTTGATCTAGTTAAATAGATGCATGAGTCTCATTCCTTATTAGGAAGGTTGGCAAAATGGTTGATTCTATTAACTAAGTTTGACATTAAGTATGTGTCCAAAAAGGTGATCAAAGGGCAGACAATCTTAGAGTATTTATCACAACAACCTCTCAAAGAATGAGGATTTGAATTTCTTCAATTATCATATGAACTAAGGGTGATCGAGCCTCAAGGATGGAAAGTATACTTCGACGGGGCTATAAATGATAAAGGTATAGGTATAGGGGTAATTCTGATTTCACCAGAAAGGGAGCTCTTTCCTATAGATAAAAAGTTAAACTACAAAGTAACCAATAATATGGCTAAGTATGAGGCATGCACATTAGATTTCAAAATCTTAAAGCAAATAAGGGTAAAGACAACAGAGGTGTTTGAGGACTCACTATTAGTTATTTTGCAGATAATAGATGAATGGAAACTAAAAGAAGAATGCTTAGGCCTATATTTAGAGCATGCAAAAGGGTTAGTGCAAAATTTCTAGAGGATCACATTCCATCATCTACCAAGGGGAGAGAATTCAATGGCTAACACTATAAGCACTCTAGTCTTTATTTAGGATATGCCAAAGGTGATACCCATGAAGTCGATGATCACTATATGGTTTGAGGCGTCATTTTTTACAAATAAAGAAGTGATACAAGTGCCAGTAGAAAATTGTGCTTGGTGTTTTGATGTGCAAAGGTACTTAGGGAGCAACAAATATCTCGAAAGAGCTAAGAAGAAAGATAAAGACACAATTCAAAAGTTTTCTTCTCAATTTATAGTATATAATGGTGTAATGTATAAAAGAATGTTGGACGAAGTCCATTTTCTGGTGTTATCTTGGGAAATCCTTTTACTACTCTTTTTTACACTTTTAGTGTTAGTGAAAAAGGAATTACTAGAAATATTTTTGGAAAATAAATTTGTTTAAAATTTGTTCAACCTATTTATGCTAAAGAAATTAACCTTTACAAGAATCCTTAATCTATCATGATGTTAATTTTATTAATCAAAATAAAAAACAAATATTTTTTTTATCAAAAGAAATAAAGGTTTTGATGCAAATAGCCATGACAGGTTTGCAAAGGATCCACTTCAAATTCAAGGTCCAATCACAAGAGGAAGGCTAAAGAAATTTAAGGAGGCAATTGGTGATACGAACAAGGTTGGATTAGATTCCTTACCCGTATGATTGAGAATAGTTGCCCAGATCCATCAAAACAAGTATTGGATTTTTTATCTTCAAATCCCAATTAGACCTCTAGAAAACTTGTTTCTAGCAACCTAAGTTATAAAGATTCAAAGTTGTGTTAACCCAAATCCTAAATCAACTAAGCTAATTTAAGATCAGAGTTAACAAGTTTGTGAAATTATTAAGCCTTCACTCAACAATCTTAC